>JAPYZP010003722.1:0-11144 GCA_030522985.1 Torymus sinensis | reverse complement strand
CACACACACACACACACACACACACACACACACACACACACACACACACACACACACACACACACACACGCACGCACGCACGCACGCACGCACGCACACGCACGCACATACACCGAGCCTTATAAAACTTCGAAAAAACATTGCATTTTAAACCCGTCCCTTCGCTTACGATTCTCAACGGGTGTCTGCTTCTGCAATCAGCTTAAAATGTATTCCGATAATGTACTCTGCGGCATCTTCATAAACCCTTCTATACTGTCGAGATACAATAATTGACCCGGTTCCCGCGCGTCCACCGCAGCGAAATCAATCGCAGCTATAAAAGCCGCTATAAAAAAAAATACTTCGGTCATATTATACGGGACGATTTTATTCCTGAATAAAACTGCATCGCGAGAGAGCCCAAGAGCACTTTTCCATCACCAGCTCTTATCGTCAACGGGGAAAGGCGTTAAAGCACACGCGCACATAGGGCCAGGGATTTATACACACGCAACAACACAGCAAGACCCGCGAAACTTCGGCACAACATCGAAGGACAGGAAAAAAATTGAACTTTTTGTTGTTAATTACCGTTGTTAGCTGCTGCTGCTGCTGCGATATTATTCTCCTTCAGCGCTGCTAATTGATTTCGTTAGTGGCTCGTTCGCCGGAGCTTCTTCCTTCCTTCTCGTTAATTCGTTTCGTTCTAATATATATTTACACTCGTGTAGAAAACTATATCTATATGCTTAGAGGCTATATTTAGGACCACTTCGTTATACAGATGATTTTTTCTTTCTCCACCTCCTCCACCTCCTTCTTCTTCTCTCCTTAGGTACGTATATATGACAGACAACTCGTAGGCGCGCCTGCGCGTGTGTATATATATAAACTATCGACTAATCGTTTTGGTTCCAGAAGATCATATCGCCTAGCGGCCGTTTGTACGAAAAATTTCACCGTATCTAAAGTAATAGCCCTGTGCGCGTCTCCTGCCTCTGTCTCGATACACCTCTGACGTGTACAAATGACTGCTTGTGCACATATATAAACACCCTATAAACAACGTCATGCAGAATACATCCGTCACGCTCGCACGCGTCTCCTTCTATCCTTCTTCTTCTTCCACGCGCACCTATATATGGCACGCACACTTGTCGTACGAGCGATTCTTCTCTACCACTTAGGACACCACATCGGACACATATAAACATCCAGCGAGTAGTAACATCTTGTTATACTTCTTGTACACGGGGACGACACTCATCGAAGAATAAAGACTAAATGGGTTAATCCAGTCGTTCCGAAGAAGCTCCGGCACTCGATGCTCGCTCGGAACTGATCGCACGCGCCTTCTTTCCCAAAGACGATTGTTATCTGGCTCTCTCTCTCGCTCTCTCTCTCTCCCGGCACACCGGTTTGAAATAACAAACAGCGGCTGCGGCGCTCGGCGCGTGACGAAATCCAAGATGGCGGCGCGCCAAATGTGATGTGCGCGCGCGTTGCAATTAATTGCGCCTCCTCCGCCGACGAGTCTGCTGTCGATTGCGCGGCCTGGCTTGGCCTTCTTTCTCGAATCCGCTACAGCTGCCTTCCTCCTAACGACGAGTGATGGTCGCACGAGCAGCCTGTGCAAAATCCTAAGTAAATACCACGTCGAGTGCTATGGTTGGAGTGTGGTGGTTCTCTTCGGAGATTTCGTTCTTTTTTTCTCTCTCTATCTCTCTTTCACTCTTTTTTTTTGTGCAAGATTAGTTTGACTTTCGCGCCTGTTTCGACATACAAAAGTGTACAGTTGTACGTTGAGTTTGATTCAAACTGAAATATATGGTGGGGTTTTCAAAATAATAATAGATGGGTGGGGTGGAAATGAAAGCTGATGGTACTGATAAGAAAAGTATAAATGAAAGAAAGAATTTAAGGTTTTCCGCTCTTACTCAGACATTCTCCCCCTCGGCTCGCCGACAAGTGGCACGTGTCACATACTTTAAGCGGTTTACGGCGTAACGATGTGTTTGAATAACGCCCTAGAGGTTTTCTGAGATTCCGTGCAGCACGAAAGTATTATACCATTTACATGTTCTATCAAAAGTATTGGAAAACATTTTCAAAGATATCATCTGGAATATTATATCTCTAAAAATAGCGAAAAATATTACGAATCAATATACAAATATATAATTGAAAACAATTTTGATATTAAAGCCTTCAAGTATTTTTTTCAACGTATAACAAACAAATTAATTACTTCCAACTATACAGTCGTTAAACGAAAAGTCATTGTAATTGACATCCAACTTGCAAAACCGTCTCACGAATCCTCAGAACCCTCCACATCTGTCACAGCCGTCATCCAAACTCACCGCACCACCAACCTCCACCATCATCGCGCACATTACCAGTGCACGCACTTTACCCTGACGCGCGGCGCATCGCGCGCCATCTGCGATTCAAAACTCGCCACCGCCGCGCGCGCGCGAAATCTCAAGCACCATCCGCATAAGTATATATTACATTCGAAGAAACACCCGATCGGTTACTATAAGTACACGCGCACGTGCAACGACGCCGATGCATCGTCGCCGACTCCGATACACCGGAGTGAGAGACAGCAGGCGGGACTGTGTGCGCCCCTCTCTGGCGCTCAGTGGCCGGCTCACGTGGTGCGCGCGCGCTGGCAGTACGACGCGGGGTGTGGCGTTCGCCGCAGGTGAGAAGAGAGTCATTGTCGAGCGCGGGCACGAGGAAGAGAAGGATTGCGAAGAGATAGAGAGAGAAACGATGTTGTGGGTACTTTTGGAGGTACGAGAGCGCGGGTTGGTTATATTTGTAGCAGTGTGCGTTTGTTTAGCTGGCTGGGGAATTGTTTTTTTCAAGTTAGCGGAGACGGCGGCGCGTTTAAATTTGCCGCGGTGAGAGAGATTGAGAATAACCTGGTACCGACTGTGTGTATTGTTTTGACTCTAATTTTGTTCGACACTGATGTAAGCCGGTTCTATTTTTGATATCGTACGTCGCTTTATTGATTCCTGGAAGATAGCATTGGATTCATTGCCTTATATCCGGCGTTATTTGCATAATTTAAGAGTATGAGGCCGTGCGTCGCCGATATTATCAAAGGCTATATCCGAAAATATACAATATTTTACTTTTTGTATGAAATCTAACGAATATCGATACGGATATCGCTTGAAAATTCAGTAAATTGTATAGTATTTTTTGGTTATGTTCTCCCTACACCGATGTAATCAACTCACAGCTGACCTGTCAAAACAAAACCAGCCGGCAAAACAAGGCAGGAACCAATCGCGAATTCCCGAGCACAGCTGCACCGTCGGTAAAACAGATCCCACTACTGCGAGCTCTTTTAAACTACAACCCCACCGCACTCAGCACCTTGACCAAAAGCCCATCTCCCAAAAGAACCATCCACTCCAGCTTCTCCATTCGAATTTCCATCACGTACAAAATCGTGGCCGAGTGACGGCGGCGCGACAGACACGGACTGCGACGACGACGGGCGCGTCCGTCCGTCCGCACGTCGACGGGCCGACGGCTCGGAGGCGACTGCTGCTCTCTCTTCCCCCGACGGTGTGCCTGCTGCTACCGCCGCTCCTCTCTCCCTCACTCGCTCGGTGGCGCGCGCGCCCCGCGAGCTTTTTCTCTCTATCTCTCTTCCTCGCTCTCCCTCTCTGCCCCGCCGCTTTCCCTTTTCTTTCGAAAAGCTGCGCGCGCGCGAGCGCGTGTACACGAAGCTTGCGGATAGAGCGTCGGAGGATATATATAGAGGTGAGAGTGTAAACAAGTTTGGGGGATTTTGCTCGGCGTCGGCTTTCTCTCTCTCTCTGAGTTATGATGCGAATAGAGCGAGAGAGGGTAATTTTCTGAGGCAGGGGTGGTTTTGTTGTCTTGGAATGGGAGGTGGAAGGGTATTAGGGGAGACGGGTGGAGGAGGTATTTTTGGGACACGAAAGTGGACTTCTTTTTTCTGATAATGCGTTTTCTCCGCAATGCAGATTAATGTGAAGAATGCACCGCGAGCTGCGGTCGGCTGAAAGTGAAAGAAGTCTTTTACCAACTTTTTGAGTTAGATGGGAGTTGAGAAATTTTTTTTTGGTAGATTTTTGGGCTGGGAAAGTTAAATAAAAAGGATCAAAGGCTTTGTTCTTACGTAGCTATATGCATTTAGCACTATAACAGTATTTATTTTTCAGTCTACGAGTACAATTGAATTTCAACATTATCTAACGTAGTTAGATTCTTTGTTGTTTAATAATTCTTCACTTTTGTTTATTTCTATTTATAAGGAGCAGTATAACTATCAATGTTAATATTTTAGTGTAAAAATTATTTGTGTTGCGAAAAAAGAAAATATAATATAAATATCCCACTCTACACTGATACTATTAAATTGCAAATTAGCAGTCAATATTGATACCTCTGAGGATAGAGAATTATAAATCAAGGTACATGGCTGTATGTAGCTTCGTTAATCAAGTTCTTCAAACTTGTTTGAATTGATTTGGTTACCTCGATCAATTTGTTAGTAGTCAACTTCGTGATTCACCCAGCCATCTATTCGCGGAATACATTAATTAAAGTATCAAGATGAATAAACCTCCACTAAAAATATTGTTGCAGAACAGCTATTCTTAATTAATGTGCTCCCAAGAAATGGTATATCCCCTAATAAATTAATGCATATTCAATTTTTGACAGGCTTCGACAAATCCAATCCTTTTAGCTCAACAGACTACACAGAATGTACTTCTATGCGACTGATTACGAGATCCTATACCGAAAATAGTTGTGCATTTATTTCCGAGTATGTTTTCACATTTTGTTCTTCCTCGGAAAGCGACCCAGTTATCTCAAGAAAACGATTTTCAGTGAATTATCCTTTCACTGAATTTCCCATTCTTCAATTTTTCTCGTTTAATTTTCTTTCATTACATTATTCTGAAATCCCTTTTCCGCGAGGGCTTTGCAGCCTGCCCTCAATTGGATAGGATGGATTTTATAAATTCAATACCTACAACTCACTAATGGACGATTCATTGAGATATTGTTACGGCATTGAAATTGAATTTATCAATGTAATATTGCAATGTAATATCGTAATTATCTAAATTAATCTTGAAAAAATTAAAATTATTACGAAAATTTCAAAATGAGAGAAACCCTTTAGTATTTCGTAATTATAACGAATTTGATGTAACGAATAATTAATAGCATATGGGCATGAATAATTAAATCCAGAATCATTTTCCTGAATTCTCAAATGTAATTTTAAAATTCACTAATATTCGATTAATAATTTTAGGGTCTTATAACATTTTTTAACAAATTAACAAAATCCCTAACTACCCTTTTCTTTAGATACAAAAACTAACAATAACTTTATATATGGTAGCCGAACTTTTTCTACAGACCTGCAAAAAAAGAAAACAAATCAGTTCTATCACTCTTAAAACTTCAAACTTTCAAGTCAACTGAACTATACATCCCCCGCCCCTTCTCCACTCTTCTCTAGTTCTCTCCCTTTCTCTCGCTCTCTGCTTAGATAAAAAAGAACTATTCGCAAAAAGCACTTCACGACGTTACTCAAAAGAACTCCCTCACCCGTACGATACCTCGCCTAAACATACGCGTACAGACGTACGCTGATGAGAATACGCGCGCGTCTCAGGACAATCGAGATGAACGCCGGATTCTCCCTCTCTTCCTCTTTCTCTTTCCTCAGCTGACGAACGGGTTTAGTTTTATCGCTGCGCGCTCGCGCACGCCGCTCGCTTTGATAGCCGACGGGGATAGGGGAAGCTGTAAAAGGATTTGCAAGAGCAGAAGCAGCTGAGGAGTGAAATATAGGCACCTCTTATCCGGTGCGGCACCTCTCTCTCTCTCTCTCTCTCTCTCTCTTCTCTGTCTTCCGCTTTCGCCTTTTATGCACCGCGTTTTCATCTCGCTGATTTATTTTTCCCGTTTCGAGGACGATTGCCCCCTCGGACCGTACCGTTTTTACGAGGATTTTTTGTCGCCTTTTTCTCTTTTGTTTCATTTCGCACCAATTAAAAGTAATTTGATTTTTTTTTAACGTATCATTGACCAATGTAAACGTTTCGTAAAAAATTCACGTACTGAAATTTGTTATCATTTTGTTGGAATTCTCAGTATTTAATTGGACCCCTTTGGGTATAATAAATAAACTGGTAATATTGTACTGAATATAAAAAAATAAACGAAAAAAATTAAATACACTTTTTTCAATAGGTCTCAACCTATTTTGAATTGTTACGATGCTAATTATTTTTCATTGGATAACGGATAAGCGAACGTGTCGTCGTTTCATAATTCATTCCTCCGGAATAGTAAATATGAAATCCTATACTGTGGATACCATCAAGAACTGATAGCGTAAAAACTGGCCATATCGTTTTATGGCCAATGAAAAAAATACGATCCCACCATGTGACATCATTCGGCATGAAAGGATTTTTATTGACTGCCAAAATAATACAAGACCGGAATTTTTCTTTTAAGTTTATAGCAAAAAATAAAACGATGTTTGAGCTTTTAGAGTTATTAATACACGGTACTTTTCGAGATATGTGGTAACTTAAAACATTAGTAATTCTTTAATAGCCAATTAACATAATTAATTTATTTAAATGCGTGCAAAAAAGTTCATTCAATTATTCTGCGTGTTCAAAAAAGTAAATACATTTTTAGGGTTAAACCTGTTAACGCTTTTATATAAGAAGAAATTTATTTTATTTTGATAAAAGTATTTTATTTTTATAAAGTCACAATAGCATTGCAAATACACTCACGTATCAAGCAGATTTTCCGGTTATTTATTCCGTACAAAATAATTCAGTCGAAAATTTGATTTATTTGAATTTGAATGTGTTCCCGTGTATAAATTCAATCAAGTTAATTTACAGCTTTTAGTATCGTCCACTCATTTACCCCTTTTCGAAACATTATTGATTGACCCTTTTTACACTCCATTGCCGTGAATGGACATATTATCTAGTAATTAGAAAAAACTGAATAGTCAACACAAATCCTTCAATTGATTTAACTGATTGTGCACGACTCAGCAGATTATTGAAATTTCAAATAAGTTACAATTATAATAGTGGCAATCTTTTTTTTTTCAAACAAAGTTCTGCGTTATTATAATCGCGTAAATAAATGCAATTTAGTTTAAACAGAGTTAAAATGTTTAAAAAAAAGTTTAACTTGTTTATATCTGTGCAAGGAGTAGTTAAATTGCTTTTTACGCAATTCTAACATGAAAGAGAGAGTTTATGAGTATGCAAAGCTTTGTTATATAAAGGATGTCGCCAACGAGTACATGCAGCGACGCTCTTTAAAGAGAATCTACAAAATATGCATCGTCACTTTAAATTCACAAAAGTCTTTAATACATACCAAACGTGTTTGTATCTTGTTAGTTAAAGTGAATAATTCGAAACAATTTCATTAACAAAATAAGTTAAATTTTCAAAATGTTACTTGTTTCAATTGTAATTTTGAAAAAGCTCCTCTAATGATTTATAAAAATTAATGAGAACAGTATTCATGTAACTTTCATCTCTGAATATGATTTCTAAAGATCGTTCAACTACTTCCAAGTTTTAACATCTTAAGAGAAATTTCCACTTTAGTAATAGGATGTAATTACGTGATGTAAGACCGACGAAATCATTTCCTACACCGCTGAATAGCGTAATATGTAACACAATAGATTCTGATATGTATCTGTAGCTTGAGTACACCTGACTATAGCAGACTCCTTCTACTTATTTGTATATCTTTAACACCTATAGAGTATAACTATATTGCTAATATTAAATTTTGCAACTCACACATAACAATCACATAATTATGTTCAATTTTTCCAAAAGATAATATAATTAAAAATTATACTTTACGAACAAAAAGATATACAAAACATAATAATAAACTTTTCTTTTCAGTAAAAGACCGAGATTCAAATTCTGACTCTATATATAGTCGGTGCATATAATCCATTCACGCAACAGCTAAAATACCGCGAATTTCAGCGAGCAAGTACAGGCGCACCCGAACACGCGGGGGTGACGCAAGGAGAATTCAATTAACGGGCAATCATATCCGCATATTTTCCGGCCAAGTCGCGTGCGCTCGGTACATGTCCCTCGATGAAGCACTCGCGAGCCGTCGTCCCCGCGCTAACGAGTACGCCCGAGTGTCATCGATTATGTTCGAGGGCCGATTGTCATCGTTCGATTGTCAATTCGAATCTTGCGCCTGGCCGGAAATTTGAGCGCCCGCGCACACGCACACTTGCGATAGTCCCACGGGGCTGTACTAGTGGATCATAAGCGGCGCGAAAATAGGGGGATTTAGACAGACGCAGCGAGGCGTGAATCATTAAATTGCCGTGGTAGGTTTTGTTGTTTATTGGAACGGAAATATTTTGTTTATACTGAACGCGAGTAATGATGAATCTTATGGTTGTATTATTATAGATTGTGTGGGAAATCGTTTTTGAATTATGCAGATTCTATCAGTGCAAAACTAGTAGACAATGATATTTATGAATACAGGAGTATGTAAATCAATTCATTGCTGAATAAATCACGCGAGGTGTCAATAAGAAGATTTACCGGTACGAGAGGACGTTTTTATTCTGTCTGGTGTGACAATAACAGTCGCAAATAAACTTTTAGATTTTAGCGGCGCATGTTTCATGAAAAATCCATTGTTCTTTTAACAAAGAATTTCTTCACGCTGTAAAAAATTCCCATTTCCTTTTTCTCGGAAAAGTTTTGTCAGACAGGAGAAACTGTCGTAGGAGTCTATAAATTTTGATAAGATGTTTAGACATAAGAAATTTATGGTTGAACGCAAATGATGAAATAAAACATTTTACATCCAATAACAATGTAACAATAATTTTAAGAAAATAAGTATTTTTCTAAAAACTGTAACAAATTTTTAACAGATTTGATTTTAAAAATTATTTATTTATTATTTATTGTATTTTTACTGTAATTAATGTATTTGGAAATTAACATAACTACCCTCTCTATTAACAGCATAATTGCACGTATTTTAAAATCTTAAATGTAGGGCTTAATACACATTAGATTGTAAAGATGAAAATATCACATTTGTTCCATAACGATTATACATGTAACGTTCTTCGCCTTATGTTATTGCTCTGTAAACATTTATTTAATATTCTTTTTTATTAAATTAAGTAATAAATCTTAAATAAAAAATAAAAAAAAAGGGTCCAGGTACTGAGAAATTGACATACGCATACATAAATGATTACAAGCCAGACAATTCTTATAATGAAAGGAAATAATTTTTTTTTCTTTATTATCATAAATACAAAGGTTATGGCAACAAAATATATATGTATGTATTTTAAGAATTTGTCAACTTAGAACACTATTTTTATCCGATTATCGATCAATCTAGAAGATTATGAATACTATAAAAATCAAGAATAATTCTATTAAAATTTTACCAAAGCTTGATGCGACATCATATGCGCGAACGCACACAAAATTACCTATCGCGAACGCGCACACAATTTTCTCTTGCGAATGCGTATATTAAATTATCTACCTCGCGACACGAACACAATTTTCTCTCGCGAATGCGCACAAAATTATCTACCGCGAACACGCACAAAGCTATATCTAACGCGAACGTGCACCTACAGCAGTAGAGTGTACGAGTATGACCAGACAGCAATACAGGGTTGTTCCCTAGGAGGTCGAGGCTCTGCGTTTTCGAATGTAACTCGCACTATGCTGTTAGGCATTAAGAGTTTCCGCCTAATAATCCCTATAACATTTACTCACGCTTGACTCCAATATAACCGAGCACTTCACGTGCTTCGTGTCTTCTCCCTTCTCGATGGTCACACGTGCTTTTGTCAGCGGGGGCTTACCACACTTCTGCTGTGCACACCTCCATCTCAAGCCTAGACTGCTTCTTCCTAATCCACTTTTCTCTCCCCCACTCTGCTACTCCTGGCGAGATAGCTATCCGTCTCACCAAAAACTGACGTACTAGTGCGCAATTGCGCACTATTTTATCTACATGTGTATGTCTGTGTGTTCGTCGATATTTATTTTGCTGCAGCCGCGCGAGTTATTCTAGCATTCAAAATAATAAACACCATCTCCTTTTTTATAATGATTATTATTTTTTTTACAATTATTTTATAAAAAAAAATCTAAATAAAAAAAGAAGAACAAATGAAAATAGTGAAATTTCTTTTATCTCTCGATTGACTCAATTATCCGGAAACGTTGTGTACATAAGGATGAGATATCGAATAAAAATAAAATTTTATTACTGTTTAATCAATGAAGATAGTTCGCATGTCTAACACACATAAAAACAAATTTTCCTAATGCGACGGCATTCGGAGAATCTTATCAAATACCCAATCTTAAAAAATTTCATTTTTCTCTGATTGCTATTGAAAAATTCATAATCGTCAATCGTACCTCTCTTAATGCGCATTTTAATAATCTCGCGGCGAGTTTAAATTCGACAGAAGTTCAATGCATAAATCAAGTTTTAAGGGATAGAGAGCAGTGCCCAGTCGGCATTCAATTATTATTTAATAATCACTTTAGATTCACGAACCGGTGACACAGTTAGCATGGTACAGACGTTCAGGGAAAACTGAATAATAAAGGGTTTTCGCCGCGAGATGTTGGATATTTAATTAGGCAAGGTAAATGGAACGAGGATGACTATAGGAATTCCACGGGCTCAAGAGTACTATAATAAAAATAGCATTGACGTAAAAAGCCAAATTGATAACGTATTTGCATACGAGCTTCGATCCTGCCTAATTTTAGTGACGTTGATCATACCCTTCTTCACTTGATTAATTTGCACGTCTATTTTTACGACGTGAAATAGGTCCTTACACGAAATCTAGAGTAAGTATAATTTTAAAATTGCCAGGTAATGCTGTCAAAAATGAGAAAATGGTAGATCTGAAAATTCATTCTGAATATTTAATCTGACATTCTACCCCTATCATTATGAATAAATTTAGCTTTTTTAGATCGTATTTCTTTTAGAAAGTTTATTATGAATGATTTTCTTATGATAATGCTTTATTACTTCCATAA
>JAPYZP010003721.1:0-11145 GCA_030522985.1 Torymus sinensis | reverse complement strand
AGACAACCCCTGTATCCCCCCTGCGCACCAAACGAGTTCTATGCTCCCCTCACCCTGGCAACACTCCTCGCGCACGTGTAGATCAAATACACACCGCTGCAGGCTCTCTTCGGACTTTCCCGCCTCGTCGTCGTCGCGCCATCTCTCCAACTTTAGTGTATATCATATCGTTGCGTGTGCGCGGCGCGCCGGCGCCCCGGCAGCAGTGCACTCGCGCGAACGGGGCCGACGACACCGTGTGCCGCGCGCGCGCTTGGCCGATGAAGAAGAAGCAGCAGCAGCAGCAGCTCATGCGCCTGTATAACCAGCCGCGGCCCTATTATTACTGACAGAAAACGGGGGAGAGCCGTTCTCGCGCCGTGAATGCAGACGTAGCAGCAGCCGTCGCGAGGGACGGATATCATGCTGTGGGGCTACTTGAGCGTATTCTGCAAGAACCTCGTCAATCGCTGGATCCTCGGACAGGTAGACGTGGGTATCGAACTCTCTGTGTGTACAAGCCGCGGGATTTTAAGTTTTCCCGTGATGTGTGTGATGTGATATGAGTTTTTGTGCGTATACGACAGCGAGGTGAACGGGTTTCTCTTCATATATTACGTGTACTTATACTTGTGGGATTTCTTGTGAGAAAAGTGGCGGTTTTTGTCAGGGAGTGTCGTCGAGTGTTTAGTTTCGGAGCGAGGGATATCAGCCGGCTATCGCGCGCGCAAAAAAGATTAAATAACTTAAGAAACTTTCTTCGTGTCTCGTCTGCAGGCAGAGTTAGACGTTCTCGCGCGATAGTCGAGTGTTTTATTTTTGGCGCCACGGCGACGGCGGGATATGGGTGTGCGAAAAATTTTTCGCGCTCTCGATGAATATATCCTAAACACTACGCGCCTATATATATCTATCACGCTTAGCTACCGTGTAATACACGACGACAGACACGCAGAGAGGCAGCTCTGAGTATAGGAAGACGGTTTGGACGATTTCTTGCAAAATTCCCGTGAGCAGACTACTCATATATATATAGAGAGAGACAATGGAGGCGGTCGAACAGGTGATCCTCGTTAGAAAGTTTATACGTCTGAGAAAGAGAGAGAGAGTAACGGGTGCGATGGGTGTTTTGTAGGTTAGTGGAAGCCGGTCTCTGTATATATACACGCGCGCAGCATTCGCGTGTATATATAGGATACGCGGGAGAGTAAAAAAGATGCTCCGAAGTGGGTATTCCGGTTTCTGGGAAGAGTCGTGACACACAGAGACGCCGTGGAAGGGCCAGTCGGCGCTTTTCTCCGATTTAAATAACGAGCTTCGTTTTTCCATCTTTTATTCATGATGATCATTAGTAAGTACGGCGTGTGTGAATCAGATGCGAGAGGAGCGCGCGCGGCCGCCGCAGGTTCATCGACTTGATATATAGAGCCGTTTTCTCGTCATTGGTTTTAAAATCGAGGAAAAATTTTAGAAAGTATAAGTATAGAGGATTTCGAAGAAGAGGAGGAGGAGGAAGAAGACACGACGGCTAGATTTTACAGGAGTATAATAATAGTTTTAAAAGCGATAAGATTAGAATCGTACGTAATCAATTGTATACTGTTACCAGCCGGCTGTATAACGTTACATCGCCGTGAATGTATCCACCGGGGCCGCGACGACGTGCCGCCGTCCTTCGATTTTTATCTCTCTCTCTCTTCTCTCTTTCTCTCGCGCCACTCGATCCGAAAATATCCGAATTCTTAGACACACGTGCGATACCGTGCCGTATTTTCATATCTATATAGCTTCTCCAGAAATTCCTCGGTTTATGTGCTGTCTCGTAAGCCAGTTTTATAATCTTGCACATTAGTATAATCCGAACGACGACTGTTTCGACGTGTAAACGCACGAAGTAAGGTTTTCTAGGTCCATTCGTTGTTGAATCTGTAATGATTGCGCTTCGTTATTCCTAGTAGGCGCATTATGCACATTCGTTTAACTCTTTCGGAGCACGCGCCGTTCGCGCGGAGAAAGTAGCGGCCGAGGGGCGACACACTTACGCTCTAGTTATCGCAACGCGCTCTTATTATGTTGCTTATTTATAAAAGTAAATAAATAGAGAAGGAGCGTCACGGTTGATAGATGATGTACGAGGTTTTATATAAAAAGAACGTGTTTATTGCTTTTGATAGAGCTTTTTTTTACGTGTATATCTAAAGATAAATTATTATGTACTCGAGAGGTTTATTCTCGTTAGCTAATTTCAAAAAATTCTTGATAGATAGGTGTTTGTATTTTCCAGTAAATTATTTTTTGACATTATTTTTTTACTGTGAACAACCTCTTCATTTTACAGTGTTGTAGATAGGAAAGCCTGCGTGTGAAAATTAACACTCAAATGTCCTTCGATTAAGATGTCTATTATAGACGTGAGTGTAAGCGACAGAGAAGTTTCGAATAACGGAACGTCGATTCGCACGAATAGCAATCGATACACCTTATAAGATGCGAATTTCAAAATTTGAATGGGCCCGTATATCCTTGGAACTTCCCCCCCCGACAGACGCGACTAGACTAGCGACTATACACATAGGTACGTGCCATTGTTATAGCCATATATATAGTAAAGTCAAACTATTTCGACAGTAGAGATGACACGTAATGAATTTTATTAAATTTGTTATAATAACGGTCCTTCAGCAACGGTTTCCTGTACAACTTTGAGTTCGGTTTGCGAAGTGCAGATCAATAGCAGTAATCGATAACTTTTCTTTTTCAATTTCGGAGCAATTTTTTTACTAAGATTGTGAAAAACAGATTTTTTTTAAATTACAAAATCCATGCGCGCGTTGTTGGTACTTTTTTTATTAATCATCTTAAAAATAATTTATTCCTCATCATCCGAAAATCTTTTTATTTAAAAAAATAAATTTATTTTCGAATTCTCGCGCCCTTTATCCAAGGGCCAATCACAGATCAGATCTATAGAAGCTTCACTTCTTCCGGTTATCACTTTTAAGAAGGGAAATTTTGATTATGCCAACATTTAATTAATTAATTGTTTTCATCAAACTCTTGACTATGAATTTTTGTGAGTATATACACGATAGTCATACCTAATATCGATGGCATAAATTTTATTGGAGTTAGATATTTGTAACAAAATTTTAGCAGTTTTTTACTCTACAATTTTATTCATCTTAAACATTTCGTGAAATACTTAATACTTGAAAAATATTCTAAATAAAAATCTTTTAACGTAAATAAAAATATTCCTTCAAATCAATGTTCATTATTCGTAATACGTGTATATGAAAAATTGCATAATCGCAACTTTAATCTAGACACCGGCCGCCACACACAACTCCTACAAACAACGATTCCAGCACTCACCATTTTCAAATTTCCCGCCGGCGCGCCCTATAACTCGTGCGTTTCCGCGCAGCTGATTCTCGATTCTTCCAGCCAATCCCATCGATCGGCCGTTTCCCTACCCATTTGTCCATGTGCAAGAGGGAGACACAGCCTCAGAGCCCCCCTCGTATAGAGAAGGACGCAGCACGCAGCGCAGACTCCGTTCTGGTGCGCGCGCGCGCACATGCTGCATACACACACGTATCCGCGTATATAGTTTACTTACACAGTTTGCGCGCTGATATACCTACGTTGCGACAGGGCCACACTCGCGCGTGTGCAGTGCTAGTACAGTGCGTTCTTCGCAGCGCCAGCAGCAGCAGCAGCAGTATAGCTTCGATTCGCGTCTTCTACAGGAGGACCAAGAATCGGCTTTGTAGGGCTAGAGGAGGTGTGCGCGAGTGGAGACTAGTGGATACACGCACAAAAATACGCACAGGGCTTCGAGGATAGAGAAGGGAGAACAAATTCGCAAACGTAAGTGTTCGTGGAGCGCATATCGCCGCTCTCCGTCGTCAGCTGGTGTTGAGAGTGTGGCGTGCGTGCTCGCGACAGTAGATTATACTTATATATAGAGTGTGCAGGGTATTCTCGATTGTAGGTTACGGAATGAATGGGAATGTTTCGAGATTAGGTTTGGCGAGATAGAAGGGTTCGTTTGTCGATGGGGGAGAAGAATAAAACCCTGCGGGGCATCCACGAGTCCTCCAGGAGGCCAGTGCTGCAACGAGGGTTTTACTCGGTTGCGCGCGCGTGTGCGTAGGTTCGCTGTGACGGTCACAATACCGAGCGCGCGCACACACGCTATATAGTGCAGGAAGTGGAAGACTGTTGCTCCGATAGTAATCAATGAGCAGTTGTCGTAATTGTTTGTTTTCCAATGCAGTTATATACCGTTTTCGTATAGTTAACATGATTGAGTTGTGATGTATGCATTGTGTGTGTGTGTTTTTTATGTGAGTGTGGGGAGTTGTTTGTAGGATAAAATGAAATTCATTGTTGATAACATCTTAATGATAATGGCGTTCTTATGTTATCTCTATAAGTAATTATGATTGACGACTCTTCAATTGTATTGCATGATACATTCTCTATACTGTGCATGTAATCATTCTTCTAAGCTATTTTACGAAATTTCTTTCAAAACATTCTCTCTTCTATTCGTTACAATTTTTCTTCGACCCGCATTTCTTTAAAAAAAAAAAAACGTAGTACGTAACACAACGTGTAGTAACGTAAGCACAACCCAACTCATTCGTAACACACCACCACCTGTGTGTAAACACATCCAAGACTAGCAAAACTCGACCGCAAACGAGAAACTGAAAAAAAGCGCCAAAAACCGCATCGTAATAAAACCCGCGCGAAATACCCTCCCGTGACGGTCACCGACGGTCCGCCAACCGCAAAAGCCGCAGTGCTCTCGCGCGACACTTCGGGCAGATGTTCCAAGATGGCCGCCGAGTCGTGAAGGCATCCCATCATCATTATCCGCGCTCCCACGTACGCCTCGAGGAAGTGAAATTACGCGCTACTCGTTCCCCCGCTGCACATCACACGCACATCGTCGTTTCTGCTCGGACTTTTGGTACGAGCGTCGCGACAGGCTGTGGACCCGCGGTATCACGAGGATAGCGCTCTCGCGAGCCGCTGAAAGTTTCGCCTGGCGCGAGAGAAGGAGAGGCTCCTTGATTCGCCGATCGATCGTCGGCAACGGCGGTGGCTGCGAACGTAGCAGCAACGTCGAGCGTACTTACCGCGGCGCCTGGGCTGGCCCCTCCGCGTCTCAAGGTCTCCTCCCGTCGATTGATATCTGCTTTTTCACGCGAGTAGACGTAGTGTAGAGGGTTTTTTTTGCTCTTTCTGTCGCTGTAGAGGTTTGGTTGTGCATTTGGGTGGAGGTTCAGTATTGGTGTGTTTACTGTGTGAATGGGTTGGAGGAGGTGAGGTTGAGCTTTCATTTGCAATAAGGTGATTTCGAAGTGGAAAGTTTCTGCGATACTTTGGTGGCTTGATTTATGACTACAAGCTTTATTAGTCGAAGAGATAAACTCTTGCTCTCGCTCTCTGCGTAAATTATTAGACGTTTGGTTGTGTTTAAGCTTATTTTAATTTATGTAAAACAGAAATTTTCGATTATTCTTATTTATCTGATGGATTTACTTTAAAATATTGCTCTCTACAAAGATATATAAAAATAAAAAAAAAATGTTATCGGTAACATTGGTGCAATTAATGCTTCAGCTTTCATTCTCTTTAAATATGTAAAAATTTATTTTTAAGATAAATTGCACAGATATTTTTAATTGCTTTTATAACTACTAATGATCGATTGTGTACATGCTATTAAAAATACTTCGACAAATTTATCACTTCCAGTAAATAAATTTTAACACTTAGGTAATTTATCACTACTCCATTCATCAATATAATTTAACATCTAATCACTTTGGATCCTTGTCCTGTAATTTGTAAATACCTGAATCCCTGACAACGCTCAAACCTTCACCGCCATTCAGTCATTGTGCTTACGTCTGCTATAAATACCCATTACAGAGCGTTTTGAACAGATGTCCTCCTCATCTGCTTCATTATCGCAAAGCAGTCTTGTACCGCAACAAGCTTCTTTATCATCATTGTCTTCATCCTCATCACGTTCTTGGATTTCATCACTCTTCGATTTTTTTTGGGACCAAGTGAGCCTCTTTCGTCTTGCTAATGTAAGTACTTGTCGAAGTGGCTCTCTTATCCTGTCATTGTCATCATCATTCATTCATTTCCATTCATTTTGTTCCTGTTGGGTTCTTGTCCTTTTTATTTCCCCATGTGTACATTTTGTTTCTGTTTGATTTTGTCAATCAAGTTTTATAGTTTTCATTGTTATAAAGGTTTGATATTTTTTAATTCATAAACTCTTTCGTTATTAGATATATTTTTTATGAAATTTCAGAATAGATGCATGTTATAAAAGTTTATAAAGTACCCACTATAGTTCTTTATGAATGTTTGCAATTTTTGCTACATGTTTAAAGAATCTTACATTTAATTATTTAATATTTTTATATTCTACATGTAAGTAAATCTTTAAGTTAATGTATTTTATTTATTAACTATAGATGCCACGAAGCAGGAGACGTCACCGCTCGCGGAGCCACTCGCGAACTCATTCGCCGGCTTCGCCACAATATGATCACAAAAGGAGACGTGTTGATTACGAAAGTCCACAAAGTAAAGGAACATATAGGTAAATAATATAATTATCCTTTTATTAAATCATGTTTAAAATTAAAAAATTTAATACATGAAACATCAGGAATCTGTTTTACCAACAATAGGTTTCAAATCACCAATCCAGATTATTACTACTTTAGCCTTTGTTGATAAAACATAAAATAAGTTTAAGTGGTAAATTATTTATTTTCTTATACCATTTTTATAAAACTGTCATTAATTCCTTCAAAATTTGTAATTTTTCAGATAGACACTGCATAAGAGTGCAAAACGTGAAAAAATATTGTACAAATTTTGAAATGAAAATCAGTGATTTGTGTATATTGTTGGTAAAATAGTTATTTCTTGTTACTTTGTATATATAGCATATTTTATGGATAAATTTTATACCAAATATTTTAATATAACCAATATTTATTGTTATTAATAAATATTTCAATAAAACGAAAAATTTTGAATTCCATAAGCCCCTTTAAAAATTATGTATGCTAGTATTATTTTATGCTTGGAACTTATTTGTGCAAATCGTCGATTTATAACTTTTTTTTTCTGTTTTAACTTGTGGTGTATTGATACTAACCCTTTTCACAAATTAAAGTCAACGTATCAAGTAAAATTTTGCAAAGAGAACAGGTCTAGACAAATTTTATAGAAGTTCATATAATATTTTTGTTCAAAAACTAATTTTAATCTTGTGTGTTAGCATAATGAAAAATAGTACTTTAGTTCTACTAATTACTAAAACTGAATGATTTATTATATATATATAAATATATTTAGGCATTGAACATTTAGGTATGGATTACTAAATATTTATCTATTATTATTCGAAAGCCGATAAAGTTATTATAAAGCATGTAAAGCTCCACAAAATTAACATTAACCAATTAATATTAAAAATAAGTAGCAATAACATGACATTACAATGCGTTCTCAGTCATATTATAAAATATGAAAGCATATTAGCTGACCATTTACATTTAAATAGGTCTCATGTCACGATTGAGATGGAATAATTAAAGTTCCATGTAGGTGTTCATAATGTGGAAATAACTCATGTTTATAGAATCAGCATAGATACATGAAAAACAAGTTCCCTGTCTATTTTTTTTTTATGCATGAAATTTATGTTGTAATAGGAGAAAAGGAAAATATAAATTATATATAGTTGAAATTGAAATTTAAACTCACTGAATTGATGCATTTAAACGATATTAAATAACTCTAATGATAGAAAATACCAGAGAAATGAATAAATATTAAAATTGTTCCGAATCGATCATACCTGCTTTTGAAGTCCTTGGGAATCTTACGAGATACAAGCCTTGCATCGATCTTGTACGTCGATGTAATAATAACAGCTTATACTCATTACCTCGCGCTAATATCCGAATTCTTTACATAATTCTATAAACTCGCAAAAAGAGGGAAGAACACACATTATCAGCACTTCAACGGCTGCATCTGCTGCCATCCCCCGAAACCACTAAAATTATCCATTCAAAGCCCTAGCAGTTGCGTCAATATAATCTCCCAATATTATGATACAACGGCGTCTCATTATCTCCGGCTCTATAAAATGACGCAACTCGACCACACACGCCTAAAAATCACGCTCGCGCACTTGAAGCTCGCGTAGCAGTTGATAACAGACGCGCCGTCTTCTCGCATGCCTAAACCGAAACAATAAGTATATCGATTGTGCCTCGGCAACAGGTATTATATGCGTGATGCGTACGAAGATATGCACAGGACAATTTCCCTAATGAACAGCCCGGTCTTTGTCTTTCGCGTATGTATAGGAGGGAGAATTTGCTCGCGGCTTTTAATACCCGATATGGGAACGTTATTATCGAGATGAGCTCACGCGGCTGGAGAGAGGGACATTGTATGCAAAGTTCGCAGGGGAAAAGCAGCCGGTGCGCGGCTGATTGTGTTGACGGCGTGGAAAAGTCTTCGGCATATAGATTGATCGCTGCGGGCGTATTATTACAGGAGAGTGAGAGTAGTGTGGGTAAATGTTTGGCGCTGCTTCTGATTGGATTAAAGCTGTGGATATTTTTTGTCGCGTGGGCTGCGTGTGTTTGTTGAGTATAATATATATATAAGAACTGTCTTTTTCGAATTAAATTTCCTTCTTGGAACCTATAACGCGGTGCGATTAGTAATTAAAAATTGAGAGTTAAGTACATAGAAATTATCAAAGTTATAATGGCAAAAAATTAGTTTTGATATATAACTTTCTCGCGCGTAGGTATAAACAATTAAACGTGCGGGGGCTCTCGGCTCTTTCTTTCTAAACATGCGCCGTTTCCATTGTGCGCATGCTCGCGCGCTGCGGCAATTTCTTCGCAACTTTCTTCTTAATTGCATCAATTGCATGCGCCTCGTACATTAAAATATTTCATATTATTATATACTCGGCGAAACGAGGTCTGGCGTGACGCCGGGGCAAAGTATTTATTCGCATTACTTACCTCGATCGTCTCTCGATAAAAATCGTGCAATTGAAATCCCGCGCGCCGACTAAATTGGCATTGGAAATAGCTTCGCTCGCGCTCTCATGTATACTTTACAAAACTCGCATTGAAATAAGTTGAAAATGTTTCGAAGACTTTAAAACTCTAAATATAGAAGCGTGCTGATAGGCGAAAGCTTTTTATATATATTTGGGGGGGATCTGAATTATGCAGACGATCTCGTGTATAAGAGCAAAAAGGAAAAATAAAAATATAACGGAATATCAATATTTGCTGAAAGCTCGATTATCAAATGTTCAACGTATACATGATCCGTGGCATTATACTCCTGATGTGTAACGTTCCTTATATTCATGATCGACGACCGCCGCGGCGGCGTTAAATATTCAGCGTATAAATAATTGTCGTCGACTTATTGGATCTCGTAAAACGACTCGGCGCGACGCGATATATACGGCTCGATGAATTAAACCCTATGAATTCAATGTCAGTCCATATCCTCAAGTCTAAACAACACAATCGTCTCTATTAATGGGAATGTTGTGGAGTCGACGCGACGTTTTTGAATTTTGCAGCTCGTTTTGGTTTACGTAATGTAGAATTCGTAAGAGCGCATAAATTTCGTTATATTACTTGAAAGTTGGAGGAAATTTAATATCATTGAATGATAAAGAAATCGACGGGTATGCGCAGAAAAGTATTCTAATTAAAATTGAAATTTTCTACAAATTATATCGCGAGACAACTGCGAACTGCCGAAATTAAAAAAGTTTTCGTAATTCACGGGAAGTTGTGTACTTTCAAAAATGTATAGATAATTTCTTCTTTTTTAATTGAAAGCGTCTCATTACTTTTTATCAAACCTTCGATAATACTGTATAACCAGTCTAATACCTATTATATACGGAGAACAATTTTATAGTAAAAAATTACTATTTTCTACAGATTCATATTTTTCATGAAAATTGCTACAATTTCTAGTAAAAATTACTATTATTATGAAATTTTCACTATACTATCTAAAGTTGAATTAGTGAAAAACTACTAATTATTAGTGAAAATTGCTCCACTCAAGAAATTATTTAATTTATTAGTGCACATATCCACTATTTCATTAGTATAGTTTATTGCCACTAATTTCTCGAGTGGAGCAATTTTCCGAGAGTATAAATAGTATAATTTTTACCATAAATTCTAGTAATTTTCACGACAAAACGAGCCAGTCCCACGACTACCACACAGAAAATACTAAACTTTTCTCCGTTTAATATATAAATTCCACCACCATTATCGACCGATCGCCGAGAATTTTCACCCTACGCAAACAATTATACGCACACAGCCCGCGCGCCTTTCCACGCGTTATTCGCTCGTTCTTGCGATCATCTCTCTCCCCTCTCCCTCGGTCGCGCCTCCCACTATCACGAGAGAGCGAATCCTTCACGGCTTCCTCGCGGGGACTCCCTTGCAGTCGCTCGCTCGCCTTTCGCCGGCTCGCGCGCTGCGCTCGTCGCGGCTTCTCTCCTCGAGACCAGAGTTCGGCCAAGGGACGAAGAAGTTGGCGGGTGAGGTGAGAGGTGGGTTCTGGAGATGAGAGAAGGGTTTGGTCGAACTATTATTATTTTGTTTGTGAATCTTTTCTATCGGTGAATTATGGCGAGATGTACGTGCGTGCTGCGCTTTTTCTTTCTTCCACGCGAAATCGAGAGCGAAACTCTCACCGGCTACGCTCGTATATATAGGGAAATTTCACCGCGCGAAGAATATATATTCAACTCGCGTAACAACGGATTTTCTAAGTGAAATTCCAACCGAACCAAACCCTTCTATCGACCACGAAGAAATCTCTCTCACCTCTTCCCCCTTAAAACAGTGCGCGCGCGCTCGTGCGGATACATTACAGAGTGAGAAAACCATGCACCAGGAGCCAACGACGACGTGACCGAGGACTACGACTAGCGGACGAGGATATATATCGAGGATGCCGGCCCTCGCTGTGTTTCTGTTGAGGTATACCGTCCCGGCAGCGCCGTGGCGGCCACGAGCTGCTGCCGCCTCC
>JAPYZP010003720.1:0-12437 GCA_030522985.1 Torymus sinensis | reverse complement strand
CTATAAAAACGTATTGATTATTGATATTTTACGTTTTCTCGGGTATAATGAAAATAACTTGGCACGATTTCCGGATAGAAGATACGTACTTTTATATTTACGTTCCTTATTTTTATCTTTCGGGGAACGTACATACAAGTGCTATCGATATTTTCTGTATTTAATGAAAACATTCTTCTAAGAATAACATAAGATATGGTTTGATGAGTTCTAAATGTGAATATGAGACGGACTAAATATTATACTGTTTTCAACGAAATTCTGTATGAAATTAGTCAACGTTTTTGTACTAAAAGGGATTAAAGATCTGATGGATAATTTTGGGATCAACCCAACGACAAATCAACTTTTAACAACCTTATTTTCAGTCTTTACGGCACAAATAAAAAGGCTTTTAACGACACGATTATGGGTATATTCTCCGACCCGCGCACTATAACCTTCGATATATCCCGCAGGAAAACTTCTATTTCAGAAATCACACGCAGAAGCAGTAACTCGTTAGTTTGAGGCTATGATGACATTTGCGACAGGAATGAGCCACAAACTTGCTTAATTACTTAATAAAGTTTTGCGAGAAATAACGGCGACCGAGAGTGTGCGCGGCGAAATAAGAAATCTCTCATCTCGCCTCTGGTATAATGACTAATTAAGGCGCGGCTAGCGAGCCCGCGAAAATCAATTTCGACCTCCCCGAGAAGAGGATCTTTTTTTCTTCTTCTGGGTCAATTATATCCAAACGGTATTTAATTAAGCGGCGCCTAATTGAGCCCTACTTTGGACACGCGCGTGCTCGTGTACGCAGCTGCGCGGGTGAAAATCGCTCGTAGCACATCAATCATGCTTAAAAATATTTAATTGTCGCGGTATATAGATATACGCGCGTCAGCCTCGATTCTCTCCTTTTCGCGGAATAGCGCCGAGCGCGTATAATCCAATTCGTTCCATTATCGCGACGGGATATTAATAACCTCTTTCGCGCCGCGCGCCGCTGCCGTGTGTCTTTGCCGCGCTCTGGCTCTTTCTTTTTCATTGCGATCGTGCTCTCCTTTTTTGCCCCTGCCTCTTCCGCGTCCACTCCTTTCCTTCGCTCGCTATATATATATATGCTGCACGGGTTTCTTTACCTTTTTGCCTTGGCTTCTCTATCTCGCTCTGGCTTTTCATTGGGTAGACGTCGCCGCTAATAGAATATGCGGCCGCCGCCGCGGCTTTGCGTGCGACTCGACTATTTTTCTCGCCGCGAGCTGCGCGCGTGTTCTTCGATTTTTCATCGTTTCGCTATGCATTTTGCGCCAGCGCCTCTCTGTTCCCAGCGCAAAACAAGGCATTTCAAACGGTGTGCCTCTTCTGATTAATTACTCGTCGGCCTGCCTACAGTGATAACAGCTTTTGTCAGATTTTTTTCTTTTAATATATGATTATAATAAACCATTTTTTCGTGTTGTTTTAGTCAGTTTAGTAACAAACGTAAAAGGATATAGGGGAAAGACAGACACCTTAAGGGAAAACAAAAATACTAAATGAAAAAAAATGAATACAAATGTCTTAATTTAAACAAATGGTGATCCTCTGGTATTTTTTTATTTTTACAGAAGGAATGATGTTTTTCATTTAATGCAACTCACAAGCATCGAGTTAAAGATATAGAGTCACTTCTTAATATCAACATGATAACAACCCCAATATGTGTGATGAAATTTTATACACTAAACATTTTATTGCAGCATTAGCTTATTGATCGTGCAGAAGTACAAATGTAGATAGATTTTCTCGATCTATAGATTAGACTTATCTTCATTTTCCACATCTAACAGTATGAGGAATAATATACCGAACTAAAAGACTATCAATTCGTAAAGATTTACTTGTACGCAATACTATAGGCTATATAAAAGAAGAAAAGTTGGTCCTTCAATTTCTTTCATATACGTAATCCATTTGAAAACATTATCATCCATCCCATGATCCTGACACACGTGCGAAGCACTAAAACGATCCTTCTCTCTTCGTCTCTTTCTCTGCCATCGCCTTAAAGTTTCTTACCTCGCGCACTCGGCCGCAGTAAATCCAGCCGTAAACGCGGCGGCAGCGCCAAGCGTGCGACATTAAAGGCGTCGTCGTCGTGGTTGCACGCGTGATTATGAGCGATTCGGCCGGGGCGCTCGCTTATCTCTTTCTCTCTTCTCACCACTGCCGTCCTTAAGTGAATAATAACGCATTTAATGCGAAATGATAATTTCGCCGTCGCGGCGCGAATGCGATTTGCGCGGGATGTGCTCGCCGCCCCGGGGACCATTAAGCGATAATTTCGTTCTGGGAAGGGAGAAATACGGCCTAATGCGACGTTTATTGAGCTGTTTGCAAAAAAAGTTGTTTGCCCGTCGGGGCACAGACGCGTGCGACGCGCGCGCAGCTATATATATACACACATTTGTCGGCGCGCAAACGTACGTAAATCCGCGATGCGTAAACGCTCGGTTATTTATCGGAATTGGCGAATAAAAATGAGCGTACGCGATCGGCCGTTAATACGGGGGAGGCTGCTAAGCTGGTTAAAAAAAATGTTAAGTGACCAGGTGCTGTCCTCGATATTAATATGTCCATCTAGCAGATGTACATAAGTAGGAAAAATTGCGGTTTTATACTTATTTTCTTCTGCGGTGCGGGGCTGAAATTAGTTATAAAGTCTTTTTACTCGTTATAATGACAACGCGACATTGAGGCTAATGAAAAACAATTTATAAGAGTGAAAACAAGAAACGAGTTTTTTTAAATGAACGCGACTAAAAGAGTGACGCGCGTGTGGAATAATTGCCAGCGAGCGCATACCGGGATTTATACATGAAAGCGTAATCAAAGATCGTTAATTAAAATTTTCCCAGGAACAGGTCAATCCCCATTTAATTAAAGCCACGTCGATAATTTAAAGTCACGCTTTGATAAACGAACCCACCGCGCGCGCATCACCCGCAAGACAATAAATTACGCCCGGCATTTTTACAACTGTGCGCTGGGCGTAGCCGAAAAGCACTCGGCCTAATTAAAACAATCACTACTTACTCTCCGACCAGTTCTTTCCTCTTCCCCGAATAAAAAATTCTCTGCCCGCCGTGGAGCGTTTCCTCAATTTCGCGGTGCCGGCGAAACGCGAACCGTCTCTTTCTCTCTCTCGGGCCGTAAAACGCCCCCCGTGCGCGCGCAATTTTCGCTCTTTCTCTTGCAGGCCTCCACCCGTGAAAATCGTGCGGCGCGCCTAACCGAGCGCGGCCGGATGGTAAACACGGACGAGGCTGTAAAGTAGCGTTCTAATGTTTCTTCAGGTGCGCGAGTGCAGTGCGAGGAGGCTAGAGGATCGCTCGGTGCATAAGTAACGAGAGAATCGGAGAACGGCCGGTTTATGCGGATGAACGGAGTTTCAGCTCTCCGGAGGTTATACGTACTCGACGAGTGTGACTGAATTATTTTCTTCATTGTCACATTACAAGCTAATTTTGCGTTTTTCACTTATTTTCACAGCGTTAAGTCTGCATCTTCTCGATGTTTACACTAAAAAGTTATTTATTTATAGGTTTGCAATCGGCATAAATATTTGCCCAGCAAATAAATTTATTTTATTTCAAAGTTGTTTTATACGCCCTCGTTCTTACTGCGCAAATACTAGATCTATTTACTTGATTGAAAGAATAGTTGATTTAAATGTACATTATACGTATAAAGCTGTCAAAATAAAATAAGATTAATGAGCGTCAGAAGTTCACAATTGATTAGTCAGTTCAAGGTAATGAAGATAGATAAAGAGTGATGGTGTACACACAAAGTGCTAGAAAAGAATACACTAAACTTAATCAATCTCTACAATATATAATACTTATATAACCTTTGCCAACAAAACTTTATAAGATTAAAGAATTTTTATTCGCTTTATAATGAATAAATACATAATAGCACAATTTGATTTTTGTTTCAGGTGAGTTTCAAAGTCTGATCATTGTTCTATAATCGAGTACAATAGCGTAAGTTTTTTACTATTTCCATTAACAAATAAGAAGTATGCAAGCCGACCAATACCGCAATTAGCCGTAAAATACATTCGACAATCTACGTCTGTTTACTGCTCTAAAAAACATCATCGAAAGCGAAAGTGAATTTTGCAAAGTGCATCCCGCCCGAGCAACATTTCCATAAACTCCCCCAGTCTATATACTCTCGCACTAGCGGCGAGCAAACAAACAACGCGTGTCTGGCAGAGGCCGAGGAAGAAAGTGCGGCGAATAAAGGAAAAGGCGCTGGCCGAGAAAAAGGGCTGCGTGTGCGTGGCCTGCACACTATGCATAACCTACATAAAGAACTCTGCGCGCAGACCGGAGCACGAGAGACGACGCGGCCCCCGTAATAATGGGCCGTGCGCGCGCAGTCTCCGTTATTAAGTCCCGCGCCCGCGGAAACCGCGCACGCACGCGACTTCCCCGCCGAGAAAGAGTATACTATAAGCTCATACGCTCTCCCTCTGCCGTGCACATATACACACACATCGGCTTTTGTTCCCTCCGCACGTGCGCGCCACATCCTTTTTAGGCGCGCATGCAGAGAGCCTCTCGTGCACTTTGGCTCGATTAACTTTTTGATGTGCCCTGCCTGCGCCTGTGTGCGTGTGCGACGTGCATGTGAGAAAAGGAACGAGAAGAGGAGTAAAGTAGCTGTGAAAGCGTCTCTCTCTCTCTCTCTCTCTCTCTTACGTCGTGGTCGCAGCCTGGATGCTGTGTGTGTGTATACGCTTTTGAGGTTCTCTCTGTTTTGGCGCGAAGAAATTCGGACGGAACCAAAGCTTTTTCTTTGGTGCGCGGACAAAAATATAGGTACTCGACGGGCGGGGTTTTTACTTTCTTCTCGCGCCTGTTTGTGTGGGGATTCGTAAAAAGCTCCGCGAGACATTGACATTGCACGGATTGCTGCTTTCTTTTGTATTCTGTGAGAGATGAGAGATATATTGCTTGTAAAGAGTTATGTAAAAAGGAGAAAAAGGTCGTTAAAGTGTGAAACGCGAGACCGTAAATCAGTTTCCCTTTTTGTACTGCTGCATTTCTTTTCCTTTAATGAATCGAACGTATATATTTTCGAACGGTAAATTCTTACTTGCGTGGTTGCCTGCACTTTTGTAATATATTTAAAATGTTATAAACTTTTTGGTATTAAAAAATCGAGAGTTTACCTTGCCTCTCGACAAAAGCGCACCTAATACTATAATTATACCGTAACTATAAATAATACGTTTTATTTGCCTGATGAAAAAAGCTATTATAATTTGTTTTACTCTTTGCATTTTTCTCTGGCTTGGCTGACGCTTTGTCTGACACGTTCTCGTGCATACCAGCAAAGAAAGGTGATGATTTTTTTGTTCTCCTTCCGAGGCTACGTTAATTGTGCTGCGCTCTCATTGTGGCGAGCGTATATAGCGTGCTCGATAGGAGTTACGCTTTTGTGCAGAAAATTACCTTACACTTAGAAAAGCGCCGTGTAATCAACTGCTCTCTGCTCTCCTTTTCTCGCGCTTTTATAATCAACGACGATGAAGCGTCAAGCATTTCTCGCCGTATTCTTGTAATTATCATAAACGATGAAAACTGGAATAAAGCTATAATATAGTTGAGTATATTTACTAGGTGCGTTTCGCGAGTCAGGCGTAGAAAGTCCATTTAATCTTGAAATAATGTTATTTCACAGTTATATTAGTAAAGTATTTTTAATCGTCCATTTACAGTTTGAAATTTTGAATACAAAAATTGTATTATCCCCTGCGCTTATAAAATGCCGATAATTTTATCAATATATTTCAGTGCATTAAAATTAAAATTCACCTTGTCCGCAATTTACAAAAGATTTATAAATAGCGGCGCGCGCAATTCGAGGCAATTTCTTCGTCCATTATATTTTTATCCGAACAATAGCCCATAAATCAGGCAAGAAATTACTAGCACTTTTACTTTTTCCCCGATTCCCAACATACTGCGCTCTCGATTAAAGCACCGCCTCTCAATGTCCCCGCAACGACAGCCCGATATAGGTACTCTCGCCGATAATTTAACACTCGACTTAATTTCAAAGAGCGCGCGCGCACACACACACGTGGCTTTTCGAAAACAATGCGTCGCGAAAATCACGCTCGCCACTCGAGGTGCGGAGGACTCAATTACGCGGGATCGCGATATTTCTCTTTATGACCGATCGCGCTGCAGCTCTCTTCCTCTTTCTCTCTCTCTCTCATTCTTATTGTTCTCGATATCGAAAAGCGCGCGTTAATTATCCCACTTCCTTCCTCCTTCGTTTTTTCGCGCAGCCCTTCCCGCGCTCCTTTTTTCTCCACTGCGGGTGAAAAAGCTCGCGCGTGTTCGGTTTGGCCTTTCGCGTTGATTATATTCTCGAACGTCTATTTTTAGCAATACGCTGCGCTTTCGTGAAAAGAAGCGGCGATGGTGCGTTTGCAGTTTCGCACGGTGGGCTGGGTTTGTTTGGTAAAATAATATTGCACTCTGAATGTTTTTTTGAAGAGAAACGAAGGATTGGAGCGAGTCTTTTGTTGCAAAATTATCGTTCGAGTTTGTTTGTAGTTAGTATCTTTTGTTGTACTTTGCGTTATAAAATCCATACTTTTGTATATAGCTCTATAAAACATCATAATTGCTATTGCAATGGTATAAGAGTTTTTCAACAATATCCAATTCGAGTAGCTACTGTGTAACAGTCTTTTTGCAATTATACGTAAACTTTAAATTTGATTTACTATGCGTAAAACGTCATATTATGCGTTTGAAAAAAAATTTAAAAATAACTTTTTTGATGTAAGTAAGAAATTAAAACTATTATTCCATTGTAGAATAACGTCATTATTTTTCTACAATTTTTTTTCATTTCTATTCTTTCATCAAGCTATTAAAATGATTAAATTTACGGTATAGTGACATAAAGATGTTACTGAAGCACTTTGAACTTTTTCAACGCGTGACATTATAAGCTCAGCGAGCGAAATTATAATTTTGAAGATACGGCAAAGAGCTCTCAAAAGGCATCCACTCAGAAGCGCGGCTGAAAAAAAAAACTACATTTCCAAATAGAGGAAAAGGCCCCGAGTGCATAAATTAACGAAAAGTGCTCCTGCTGTACCCTGCGCTCATAATGCACCGACGCTTCAACGAAATTATCAATCGCGCTCCTTGCACTTTCTCTTTTCCTTTTTACGTCTCTCTCTCTCTCTTCCTCTGCGAGCTTTCTCTCTTCCCTGCCGGTTCCCCCGACGCGAGCGAGGCAATTTCGCGAGGCCGCGTCGTGCGTTGCGTCGCGTCGCTCGTCGCACAAAGGGCAAAGGATGCGTGCGCGCGGGGACGCGCTTGCACGAGCCGTACAGCACACGAACGTAGATATATATATACGCGCGCATTTCACATAACGAAACTGGCAAATTGGCTGTGCGCTCTCTCCAGTAGCGGCGGCAGAGTACGACAGAAAGAGAGTGGAAAAAGTATATACGTGTAGCGAGGAGCGTCGTAAATTAGACTTTGCGCCCGCGCGAACGCGGGGAATTTTATTATGAGCTGCGATGTGCGCCGTCTGAAATTTCGCGGATTTTTCGCGAGTACGCGACACGAGGAGCCAGAGAGCGCCGTTATATGCTATATAGGGCTGAGACGGTATTTTTACAGATTCGCGGAAAAGACGCAGCCGAGGAAAAAGCGCCAGGGAGGTTCTGCAAATCCGGATATCTCGATATTGCTTGCAAATTCCGGTTTTTGCATCTTTTTCAGTATTGCCCGCTGAGGAGGTTAGATTGCATAATTTGAATTTTTCGTATATTTTATTAAATGGTTTTTCACTTTAAATTCCCCTATTTTTAATACATCGTATACCAACTAACGTATTATAACGAAATTTCACGAGATATAACAATGCTCATCGAATATTTCTCAAATCATATATAAAACTCAACAGTGCTTTTATGAACGATAAATTGTAAAATGTGTAAAACGTTTTGATTCGGCCGAAAATTATCGCGCACGTATACAGAAATAACGGAAAATATATTATATAAAACTGCACTTCCATTCGGTGCAAAAATTACACAACAAAGATAATTTCCATAAAAAATTTATACAAAATATATACAATATATATCGGCATAGTAGTCTCGCTGTACAAAGCGTGCACATATATATTGCTCACCGAGTGTCGCATCTTTACACTCTACCCCCCCTTTAAACCGTAAAATCTGCCAAAGCGTAGCTCGCGATTTCGCGCAAGCCGAAAATAAAGAAAAGGATTATACGCGCGCAAAAAAGAAAAAAAAAATTCAAAGCGGTTGAAAAAAAACGCATCTCCATTTCGCGACGCTGTGGCTGCGGCGGTGGCGGCGGCGTCGCTTTAATACCTCTGTGGGGTGCAATAAAATCGATAACGTGCGCATGCACAAAATACCCCGCGCCCATGAATAAATATTAAGCCCTGGCGCGTGTACGCATACATACTCACACACACACACATATATATCCATTTTTGCATTACACGTTATTCGTCTGGCGTAGAGGGAGCGAGAGATACGCTTGTATGACAAATCTGCGCACCTCCGGGATCGCGGCCGCAGGTTTATGGGCGTGTGCGCATGTATGCGCACACGTGCGTGTACAGTGTGTATATGCGGGCACGTGTGTGTAAGCATACGCGGAAAAGCGAGAAGAGAAAGCGAGATAAGGGCGTGCAAAGAAAGGCGCGGGATGGGAGAGTGGATTCTTGCTTGCAGCGCGCGAGAGAAAAGAGAGCTAGAAAAAGGATGAATGAGGGATAAAACTTTTTGCGACCTCGACTCATTTTCATTTCTTTCATTCTTTCTTTTTTTTTGTTATTCTTGTCGAACTACGTTTGCAAGAATCGCGCTTTTATGGTGCACGCATTTAATATTGTCTATTTTTGTAACGGGATGCTGGAATAATTATATGCCCCTTCGCGGCGTTATTTAAATTTTATCAAAACCGTTTTATTTATAAAAGACACGATGAATAATGTATATAGTGGCGATTTTGTGTGCGAGTTATATCGGGAAAAGCAGAGTGACCGCATTATGCACGTGTTAACGATAAAATTCTAATTGTTATTAGCAAGTGGAAAATAAACGCTTGAAAAATTACGAGCTAGCTATGGGTGGTATATAATCATACTGACTCACATGTGAAACTGAACCTTTAATAAAGTGTTAATAAGCTTCACCTAATTGCATACGACTATGCTTCGACTCGGTTGTACTGCATTACAGCTTTGAAGTGTAGAAGAGAAAAACATGAACCTCGTTATCATTACACTTTACGTTACTTTAATTTTTCCATGATTATTTATTAAATTTGTTTCAAGAACAGTATCATGATGGTGCACACGATCTATTTGACTTTGTTAATGCTTTGCATAACATTATTTTATATCAGATTTTGCTGAAAGTATTCCATATTTAACAGTATTTTTATCTTGTAAATGCCCATGTCAGTTCTATGCAGATTATATATTTGAATTAGCCGTATAAATAAGGAGAAAACCTTGAAAAGGATGATGATAATAAAAGACGGAATGAAGATGAAGAGAACCGAGAATATAGCGAATGCAGACAATGCACGCGTCTGGAGTGCGAAGATGTATGCACAGTCAGTTGTCTGCATAAGGAATACATTTTATACAATGCAGTAAAGCAAAAGTAAGAATGTACACAAGAATTTTATGAATCTTAAATATTGAATGCCAAAATGTGTATATATTACAAAATTTTTTTAAAAAACAGCTTCATAAAATATCTTTGACAGTATCGAGAAATTCCAAGGTATTTCAGCGATTTTAATTTCCAGCCTGCAGTTGTTGAGAGAGAGACTATATATATCCCCTCGCGCGACACATCCGCAGCAGCCGTCAGTGGCGGTCCTCACTCTCGTCCTCTTCCCTCCCTCTCGAAACACCTCCTGCAGGCGCGGCGCACGCGCTAACCCCCTCGTATTGCTGCGCGCTGCCGCCAGCCGGCTGGATACACGCGTATACACGCGTCCCGACAATTGGCTGGCTCGCTCGGAAGTGAAAAAGTGTCATCGCGCGCTCGTTACCGGCTGCGTTCCCTCTCGACTCCCCTCTCTCACTCTCCCTCACTCTCTCTCTTATTTAACACGATACGAGAGGGACCGCTCGCTCGCATTTCCATTTCGCCTCCCTGTTTTATGTCTCTCCCTCCGCGTATTTTCAGCTTCTTTTTCTGTAGTCGCTTCTTCCTTTTCATATCTGACGCGTCTCTCTCTCTCTCTCTCTCCCTTTGTAAAGCTCGCTTTTTCGCTCCTTTATTGATCGTCGCCGCGGCAGTCGAGAGCAGAGGAACTTTCTCTTTCTGGCCTGCAGATTATGTGCCTATAGCGCTGCAAAGAGAGACAAGTATGATTGTTTATGCGAGTTTACTTTTCCAGCTTTATTTGCACAAGGAATACATATATATATACTTTTATCGGGCTTCTTTATGTTTCTTCGTAGTTTTTCAAGATCAAAGAGTTGTCGTCGATCTTGTTGAAGATGAGAGTTTTATTGGGAGCAGACTATTTGCATTCGCGTTTTTCTTCGCCTCTCCTGTTGTTACGTATATCTGTGAAAAGTTACCAAAAGAGTTGCAATGGTGTTTTATTGCATACACGGTAACAATCATTGCGGCGTTTGTTTACAAGATTCAATCTTTTCCAATCGAAATAGAATTACGTCTCTTTTATGGAAAGCTTATCTCCCACTATAAAAACACAAGCTCCCCGTCATTAATACGACATCCCCGTCTGCCTAAAGATCCGTCAAGATACAATCCCATAATATACATAGCATATCTACTGTCAAACGTACATATATATCGATCTGTTTCCGCCGCTGGAAAAGCGCTCCGCGCGTCATCCCCATGCTTGCTTCCAGGCTCCCGAGCCTCTCTGCTTTGTCCGACATCACGTATACCTCGTCGTAATATGCCCAGAGCCGGCAGAGAGCTCCGTTTAAAGGGACTGTCTCGTTTAATATTCGAATTTCCTGCGCGCACGAGCCGCCCGAGATTACATTCGCCTGTGTCCGTGCGCATCGACCCAGGAGCGTCTCGCGCGAGGGTCCGCGTTCATATTGATATACGCCCACGCACGCACGCACGCACGCCCGATCCTGCAGTCCGCTCTCTCTCTCGACTCCTTTGCTCTCGCGTCCGCATTGTCTTGTTTACGCCGTGTGTTGTAGATAGGGGATGATGTTTCGAGGGTGGTTTTGCATATATTTTTTTCTCTCTCCTACGCCTTTGTGTCGCTCGCGCGAGCGCGCGCGAATGAAGCGATGAATATGCTAAGCGACGCGTGTGGAAGGAAATTTAATTTATGATGATTGTGCCATTCAGCGGGAATTGAAGTGATGGCATTATTAATATACACCTTGTGGTGTGCGTTAGCGGAGCTCCGGCTTTGCGTGCCCGCACTATATAGACTTGTTTGAGCCTATGTGTGCTCGGGGGGTTCCGCGCACACACATATAGGCTTACTTCATTTTTACTCCAACGAGCAGCTACGACCCTTTTTTATTTATATTGAAATTTCGGGACTTTACTTTTGAATAGCGTCATTATTTAAATTACATAACGCACTCTGAAAAGTACCCCCATATAATGATAGTAAATTTTGCAATCTTTTCAGTCTCTGCGTATTGCTGTAAAAACTTATGACTATATATATCGACAACGAAAGTAAGATAATACTTATTATTCTACTTTGGCAAACAATCGTTCCCATTAACGCATCCCATACAAAAGAAAAGCCCACTTCTTCCCTGCAAAACACTCTATAGAAAATTTTCGCATCACCATTTTCTTTTACAATGCTAGCTCCGATCGGGGCGGTAAAGGAAAAATCCTTGCGGCAATTAAAGAAAGCTCCCTAGAGTGGCGGCCGGACCGAACTAAACTCGCTCTCGCGGCCTTAAAAAGTTTCCACGGCGCTGCTCCGCGAGTGCTATACACACCTGCCGTATAGTAGTACTCCTCTTTTCCGCGTATAATTTCAGCGCGCGCGCGCCCCCCGCAGCCTCCATTTGCATAATCGCGCGCGGTCGCTCGCCGATTGTTTCGAAAAGCCGAGGAAGAAAAAGAGAGATATAGAGGCACGCTCGATCCATAGTCCCTACGCCGGTGCGCGCGCGCTCGCGTAGCCGTTCATAATGGGCCCGCTCGTTAGGTGAACGGTTAAAAACGGCAGGAGATATCTCGGGGGCAAAAACAACTCCTTAGCGTTCTTTGCGTGCGTGTCTTCCCCCTCAAGGCTTATTGTTACTGCGCGACCGTCCACTTTTATCGCTGGCTTGCTTGCCCCCTCTCACTATTATTCCGACTTTTAGACTTTTGCTTGGAGGCTTATACCCGT
>JAPYZP010003719.1:0-11146 GCA_030522985.1 Torymus sinensis | reverse complement strand
CGAACAAATTATATTGGTAAATAAATTGTATTTTATATAATAAACATATATATATAATTCATATATTATTTGGTTTCCATTTATTCCGGACTTAACAAATATACCGAGCCTACCCAAAGCGAATTGTTTACTCTTCTCATTAATTAAAATAGTCGGGCTATCCTTGATGCCAATAGAAATACGACAAGAATTATTAGCAAGCCCCACACTGAAAAAATGTGTTAACCCTAAAGAAGTCAGCGACATTTAGGAATATAGGAAGTGTGATATATGACTATATGTGTGCACTACTATGAGGGTGATACATTAACATTCTTACACTATGAGGTAAATGACAATCCCGAGTTTTTACACTTACACCTTATAGGATATCATTATACACCATACTTACCGACAACTATAAACTCACTCGACCACCAAGCACAGAACGGATCGGGCGAAGAGAAGAGTAACGAACAGTTGCCCAATGAGTGGTATACTACACCAGGGATAATGGCTCGTTATCTCGTACCCGAAGCAAGACCATCACACACCGTCCCTCCATGGTCATTCAATAATAGCGGCGGCAGTACGATGTTTACGCACGTACAGCAGTTAGATGAACAACTCTTTGAGTACAAAGAGAATTTGGTATATGTATTAACTTCGGACCTGTTTTTAGAAACCGAAGTTCTAGCGACACTGATGACCTGTTGGCGCAAGCTCATCAGTTATTTTGGACCCCCATGTACGCTTATAACTAATCAAGGGTCGCATTTTATGAACAAAACGTAGGAGGTTTGCACGTTGCACAACAGCATACCATCCGCAGTTAAATGGAGGGATGGAGAGAATGTACCACACCCTCAACGAATACCTAAAGATGTACCTCAAAGAGTTCAGAGACTGCGATGAATTACTGCCCCTCGCAGAACACTCATGCAATGCAGTCATACATGAAGGATTGAGATACAGCCTTCACGAAGTAGTATTCGGCTGCAGTGCTCGAACACTCCCCAGTTTCTCACCTCGAGAAAAACTGCTAACCTATGATGAGTATTTAGCAGAAACCGCATACTTATTGGCGCAACTAAGAACTCTGGCCGGAATGTATTTAGCACAATCTAAATACAAGTCAAAATTTTATTATGATCAAAAACAGAATATTGCACATTCGCGAAGGGGAAATGGTATATCTCATAAGAAAGCCGAAGCATGGCAAAACCCATCAGCAAACGTAGGGACATGTGAGATTCTTGAAGTAAATTACGACACTCACATTGCCAAAATACAAAAAAGAGAACAGACAAGAATCGTCCATATGGATCTCTTAAAACGGAGTTATGAAATACCTCGGAGGATGAATGAACACGAATCCTAAGGGGATAGATTGGGAAAACTAATAATACGATTGTTAAGAAGGAACGTGGTTACTACTAAGGTAGTACCAAGGTAATAAAATTAAGGTGGACTAATTTTAGTCATAGTTTTTTCTTTCTTTTCGCGGCCCCTTAGATATCGTACACGGGATCATAGAGATTATAGGTTTGTGCGGCCCCGAAGAACCCGCACAAACAGTGTAATATAAATTGTTGGTAGATACATATTATGGTATATAATTCTTATATAATTTAGTAGAGCAATATACTTTCCCAACAGTAAAGACCAATATGTATATATTTGTCTTCGTAAACGATGGTATAAAAAAAAAGAAAAGAAAAACACAAGGCTTCAGGAACTGTAGCAAAAACTAAAAAAGAAAAAAAATTAGAATGGGCATAAGCGAATCCGTCATACGAAATAATAGGGATGAAATTTTTATAAGCGCGAAGTCTCAAATCGTTCATAACAAAGTAGGTTTTTGGTTGTGTGAACTATAAAATCATGTACGATTACTTTAAGGAAAATAGATAAGTGCGATAGACGGAATAAAACGAAAACCAAAATAGTGTAATATCGCAAAATAAGGTTACTGTAAACCTCAATTTACATTGGCAACGGCCGCCTAAAGAAAAAGAAAGGACATTAACTAGCCATCGTTGTCAATCTAAATGGAGGGTGGAAACATTGGGTAAGAAAAATAGCATCTACAGACAAAAAAAAAGTAGGGAATTTTCGACGCTATTCCTTACAGGCTGGACATTTTTCTAAAAGGGAAAGTGGAAATGAATCAGACTCACGAAATGAAAATGCAAGCAAGTATAAAAAAAAGTGTATTATAACAAAAGGAAATATTCAATATAAATAAACATACATACATAGCCAATATATACAAATATATATACAAAATAAATATAGATATAGGTAGTCACATATCCATCAAGAAAGCGATGCAGAGCCTTTAAGCCGATGCGTATCATAATGCTGAGGTGCAAACGCGATATGGCATCGATCGCACTCCGTAGGGCCACCTTTGCACCGCTTTATATGGAGCGCTAGGTAGTGGGGACGAAACAGATTTCCGCAGGATGGACACAGCGCCGATTTTGTCTCCGAACGCGGTGGGGAATGACAAGAATCCATGTGGCTAGCAAGCGTAGTCTCTCGCACGTAGGCAGTCGGACACAGACGACAGGCGTTGAAAGTCCCGGCACCCACCCCGGTGTGCCGCCTGGAATGAAGCCGAGCCATAGCCGTGTTCGGAGCCACGTTTACACACTCCCCAACCTCGCAGTACAGGAATACAGTGGGACACGAAGTTACGAGATCCAACGAAGCCCGGTTCCGGGGAACAACGCTGATCGCTGTATCCGGGCAGACGCAATAAGGCTGGGCGAGAGCAACGTTCCACATTGAGCCACCCACATTGACCGCCTCGGATAGGAGAATACCCGTGTTGATAACTTGATAGAGTACGCCCCCGCGCACATATATCAAGTCACCAGGTCGCTGACAGACAACCTGGAACGGAATTCCGTGAGTGCGTGAGAACTGTGGATTTGCCATCAAGTTCTTATGATGATGGGGGAAGGGGCATCCCTTATCTCAGGAAGAAGCATTGTCGCTCCCCTCTCGCATCTCGCAAACTGCCTTTACCAGGGCATCACCAAAGGGCTTGGAAACATCCGGGTGAATGAATAACCAAAGCTTTTCCGCACCCTTCGTGCCCCAGCGAACGAGATTGCAGGAATCCAAGTACCCATCTTGCGGATGCACCTCCGAGAAAAGTAAGGCACCGGACAAGGATTATTTTCAGGAGCAATGTGGAAGGACACATTCTCCAGAAGTGCGGGGATAGACGCAGCCTTCCCGTTGAAGTTCATGGCGTACATCGGTGATGCACTCCGAGAAGCCACCGCCTCTATAGCGGCTGTCATATAGGCCTCGACAGCGGCCCCGGTTCTTATCATTAAAAAAGAATCCAGGAGTCCTGGTACGCCAAAGGTGATCCCCGGAGCACGGACCACCTCTTGCAGCTGTCGATTCGCTTGGGCCATCAAGGGAACAGGATGAACGCCACGGAACTAAAAGAAAAAAGTATAAAAGAAACATAATAAGGATAGTGCATAATTTACAAAGAGAGAAAGTTTTTCTTACAGTATGCACGTATCGATGTCCATTCATCCATGGGGAGTGCGCATAAAATCGCTGACCCAAGGCAGCGGTTTATCGTAATGAACATATACAAAATCCTGAGCTTCCTCAGCAAGAAAGATACCAGTAGTAGCCATGATGAATAAAGAAAAATGTCTTGTTGACCTGGCAAGCTCCAAGTATTCCTAAAAGTAATATTTAGTATTTAATTATGAACAGTTATACAATTATAGAATAGAAAAATAGCAATAAAACAGAAAATAACACAACAAAAGAAAACTATAAAACAGTTATAAAATTATAAAATAGAAAAATATAAATACTACAGAAAATAAAACAACAAAGAGAAATTATAAAATTATAGAAGAAAATTTTTAGTTATGATTATGGCAATTTCAACGTCAACAATTAAAAAGGAAAATAATAATTCTAATAATCGATAAGAGAAGTGAATTTATTGAACTATTTACTTATTTATTCATTATAAATGAATATTAAATTTTTAAGTAAAAAAAAAAAAAAGACATAAGTATCCGAGTAATTTGAACAATAAAATGCAGGCACCAGAAATAACTAATATTTACCGGACCAGATGAAAAACGTAAGGGTTGAACGACCACGTCAATGGGGAAACCAGCGAAAAATCCTGACAGCTCCATGTTGAAATTATTGTAGGCACAGACTTGCGACAACTGATATTGCCCCTGACCGATAGTCGGTTTATTTATACTACAAAGATCGCCAGACAGCCATCGCTCCCCATGCCAAAATATGACATGGAATGTGCGCAGGCTCAGCGTCAGGCGACAGTCAATTCCTGGAAACCCATACCATTGGCCACGGAAGGTACTGACGTTCAGGGCTACCTCAGCATCATGCGGCGGTCGATGCCCGGCAAACCATGCTACCAGCAACAAAAAGCGCCGATGTAGCGGAATCGAGGAAATCGTCCGGCAACGCCGTCGGAAGTCGATTGTAAGGGTCAAGACAAATCATGAGCAAGACAAGTATAATACTTACGGCCCTTGACTACTAAAACACGTTAGCCTTCAGGGCGCCGGTACATACCACTTACGCGAGAATCGGCATTCAAGCATGCAGTAGGAGGATAGCTTGGTGTCCGCCCGCCTGTTGCAACTTTTCCGCCTGGATCATGTATTCACTGGCTACTTTATTTTTGGAGCTTCTTTTAACTATCCCCTAACTGCGGCCCGATTCTCGTCTGCCTGCATTTTGTGTCCTTCGTCTCTTTTGCCTTCATCTTATTTCCCCCGGCTATACTGTTGTAGTGGCTTTTATTTAGCTACCTTAGTACTGCATTGGCATGCATCCTATCCTTACTGCCTGGATCTCGTATGCCCCGGAACTATGGCCTTAGGGCTGTTTTAGCTATCCTCTTACAGTTTGTCCGCATGCTGCTTCTCTTCTGCCTGAATCTCCTATCCCCTGGATATTCTAGTTTTGGAGTTTTTTCTGTCGCTACACTGTTCCTGCCATTTTTCGAGGTGCTTCTCTTATGCCCTGATCTGATATCCCCTGGCTCGTTTGGAGTTGGGCTTCTTTATATTAATTGCTGCATGGTTGCGTGGCACGCCTCTTCTGCCTTGATCTCGCGCCCCTCAGCCACTTTGGCTTTGAGCATTTTTTTTTTAGCTACAGTTGTTCCTGCCCGTCTGCGTGCTACTTCTCCCTTGATATTGCAGTCCCCGGTTACTTTGGTTTTGAGTTTTTTTGTAACTATACTATTTGTTGCCTGTGTCTCTCATTCCTCGGATACTCGGATTTGGTGCTTTTTTAAACTATCTCATTACTGCATCAGCGTGCCAATTCTCTTCTGCCTGATTACGTATCTCCCAGGTACTTTACTTGGGCGCCTTTTATGTATCTATTTTATTTGCTGCCCGTCAGCGCACTATGTCTCTTTTGCCTGGATCTCGCAAGCCCTGGCTATTCTGGTTTAGTCACATTAATTTAGCTATTCCCTTATCGCATCCCGACTTCTTATTCCTGAGTGTCATATCCCCCTTCTATTTTGGTTGTTGGCCTTTTTTAGCTATCCTCTTACTGCATGTCCGCCAGCCTCTTTTCTTGTGACTGGACATCATATCCTACGGCTAGTTTGGTTTTGGGGTCTTTTCGTAGCTCCACTATTGCTGTCCATCTGCGAGCTGTTTCTCTTGAATCTAGATGTCGCATCCCCCAGCTACTTTTAGTACAGTTGAGAGTCGCAAATGCGTATGCTCCAACAAGTAGTTAAATGTTAATAATGTTTAGGACGTTTCAGCGGTCTAGTAATCTGAAGCTATGACAATTTTTACAATAATTTGTTTATAAATTGTAATCTTAAAAATAATAAAGAAGCTAATACCGCTGTAAACTGCTTTAGCAGAATGCTTTCTGAAAGGGAATAGGAACATTCTTTCGGCAAACTTGATTTTCCATAAGTACATTTAAGTACATTTTCTTAGTAGAAATTGTAATTATTATAATTATAAATTAAACAATTTAAGATATCAACAGATGCAATGGGAAAACGAGAACCACTCTGATATCTTACGGTTAAATGCGGCAATTTCCTATACCGCTATTGTGTCGACAGCGCTCGTCTTGCCTGGGTTCCAATGAGGAGATCTGCTGACTTCGTATGAAGTTGACAGATGATCCCTTATGTCAAAATTAGAAAAATTATTTTCTACTTTTCAGCAGTACAAAGGGCTACAGAAGGCGATCTTCTATCCTTATCACTAACATGCACGTGACGTGATATTCTCTTTGTGAGTAAGAGAGAGAAAATGTTACCATCTGGTAGACCTGGTCAATCTTGGCAGTACACTGTTTTGCTACGGCAAATGATCGGCTAAATTATACTTTCCGCGCAAAATAGGTCATGCCCGCACGAGTCGAGTTTGTGACACGAGCGCAGCGTCACAAAAGAGACGAATGGGGGGAGGGGGGGGGGATAACTTATTTTTCCTAACGAGTTGCGCAGAGTTCGATTTTGCACACTCTGTTAGGAAAAATTATTCCCTCACATGGAATAATAATAGAAGCACGTCGGGGAACGCGAGACAAAATGCACGGTAAAAGTGGTGAGTCGACCATGTTGTGGAATGAGTGCGAAACATGGAGAATATACTCTATACAGCTCCTTTACACATCGTTATCTTGTTCTCGACTCGTATGATTATTGCCCTTGCTTCGCTTGGTGGTCAAACTACTTTGCACACTTGTAATGAAATGTACTATTGCCTAACTTAGTACGCAAAATTAGATTTTGCGAATGAGTGCACATTTCCGCACCATTGAGCTAAATACATCCCTGCACTCGTGTGCAAATACATTCTCGCACTAGTGTCAATCTCTTTTTTTTTACACAATATAAAAATTGTTCTTCTCAATTATTAGTTACTAAACGTATCTTATATTCCTTTTTTTCGCGCGTTGTTTTTGTGATAAGTGTTACTTATTCTTTTGTTTCTGTTGTGTGAAGTGTCGACCTCTCCTCGCCGAGGCAGATGGTTTAGAAAAAAGAATGGTAATCTTGTTTACATCGTGTAGATTGTTTGATGTCATACTATGAATTTCCTTGCCGATTGCAGCGCCGCGGTATTCCGAAGTAGGCATTGGCCGTTCTCGCAACTTCTCGTTCGTCCTGGCTTCACGCTCCGACTCCTGGCTCCCACTAAGTATTGCCCACTAGAAAAAAGATGAATCAGCAGTTACGCATAAGCCAGACGCTCGGTCGTGCCATTCCTCGTAAGGCGGTTTGTTTGGAAATTAATACACACGGAGTGTGTAATCTTCGTACGGCAAAAATGGAGAGTCTCAACCAAAGATGCCAACTTATTTAAGAAGAAAACACCAAATTAAGTAAATATTTTTAGTTTGCAGTAAGTTCGTAATGATAAAAATGAAGAATAAATAATAAAATGGATAGTATAAGACATGTATATGAAGGTAGAACTGTAGATTCAGAGTGCAACGCTCGTTTTTCCCTACGCTTCACTCCCGTAGAATCTTCCTGAATGGCAATGTTGAACGCCTCGTTTGACATCCTCGTTTGCCTGTGCCGCGGCGCGGGAATGGGACCCTCGGAAATGTCCTAGCGTCGGTCGTTATTGTGATCCGCTAGGAGATGGGTAACAGGGGTTTGGCTCTGTAGATTAGGAAGTGGGTGATCGATTTTAGGAAAGAAACAAGGTTTCTGAAGATCAACGTGAAAATTGTATATAGCGTATATATATGAACTGATATATCGATGATGTATCTGAAAGATTGTATGATAAAGTGTATCCATGATCCCTCCGAAGTAACTTCCAAATTTGTTAAACCCTAGTGAGAACCGAATGAGATATGATTTCTCAGAAACTTCTTAGTCTCCATTTTCCGTTGGGTGCGAGAGAAAGTTGAGCCGTCTAGCTACGTTTAAGTACGAATATGAGGTGTTTGTCGAAATTTTGAATGTTATCGTACAAGTACACCCTACTATTAATGAAATGTTGAATTTCTAGGTAATTCCAAGAGGGGATTGTTGATAATTTCAGGAGGGGTGGTAGTGCTTATGTTTGCGTCTGTCTTTACCCAAATGTTGTCGGTTTCCGACATAGTGGGAATTCAGCCGTTGCAATCTCCTGGGAACCCTAGAGGATCAAGATAGTGAGTAATTTTAAAAATAAAGTTCGCATTCCAGAAGTGAATGGTAATTCTTGGTAATAGAATGTCGTGGGCCTGATCTTACACCAGGTCATAGGTCGGCACTCAATGATATGAGTTACTTCTCCGACGGCAACGGCGGTGAAACCGCGTCGTTCTATTACTGCGAGTGATTTGGAATTTAAGATGATTTGACATACAAGTAAGTTTAGATGGAATACCGAGTCATCGTATAGACTCTGGAATTGAATTTTCACGTGACTAGCACCATAGGCTCACTAATTGTAAGTGTGTCAGTCAGCAAGATCAGTTAATGATGTTTTGCACTTTAAGAGACCTTTTGGTTGCGAAACTGGCACGAGATGGTATTTCTAAAATGAAAAATTTCGGATGCTGCCGTGAAGATGGTATGTCGGCACAAAGGAATGCCTTTTTTCATGACTAAATTGGATGCTATCTGTAGTATTGGCGAAATAAATAGCGTGGTTTGTAGATTTATTTGATACCCGGGCACTGAGGTCTGTGCACAGGATACTGAATTGATTTAAACCACATAAGTGAGGAGGTTGTGGAGCAGAAATAGTACGCTTCACTCGTATCAATACATTTCGAATCGCAGTATGTATATAGTACTGTGTTAAGCATTCTTTATTGATTGGACACAGCACGTGATCGACTTGCGATGAGGCACGTCCCCTACCTCCCGATACCACTGAGAGGAATTCAAACCTTCTCGTAAATTCAACGGAGATTTCTGTTGGTCAAATAACAAGTTTTCTTTTATAATCATGATAATTTATTGCACCAGCGTAAGCTGGGAGAGTTTATTTTAGTATAAACATCTCGTGTCGCGTTTTATTTAAAGGATATACGTGCATGTTAAGGCATCTGCGCAATAACTTAATCAAAATAATTAAACCCCCAGGCAAGGTTACTTTCGCGATTTTTATTTATCTTTTGCGGCTCTGCGTGCGAAGAGCAAGCTACCAGCTGGTAATTAAAATCCTGTGATCAGTGGCAATCTAGTATGTACCTTGTGAAGGATACCACTGGCAGTGCCAAGCACAAGATAAATAGTGAGTTTGTTTACACATACCTTGCGCTCACACACCTAGCGAGAGTCAAAAATGTCGTATAAAATCCAAGACGCCGTGGAAGATTGGGTGTTGTCAATCTTAATAACAAGAAAAGGATAGGAGTAGAGTGTCAAAAAATATGTAACTGTCATATAAACCGTACATTGTAACATGTACTATCATTATATACAGTTTTAGATTACAGTTAGATATACAGTTTTAGATATACAGTTTTTTTCACGTTCGGAAGGAATTCTGATTGCCGGCTAAGTCTCCAGTAGCAATGATAGTGGCTCGAATTCATACATGACGAGCATCTACTGACTTAAGTATGACCTACGCTAACAAGCCTATAGTTATAGTCTGGACTAGTCGAGACGCGGCGGGAGATTTAAAATCCTTTTTGTTTTACGCCCATTATTATTAACACTCCTACCTAATATTCACCAAACCACAAAGTAATGTTAATAATTAATTATGGCTGGAGATATAGCACTAGCTAGTTTCACCATCACCCACGTGGAGATGATGAAATTAGACAAGGAGAGACCGATTGGGGTTTCTGTGATTGCGAGTGAGACAGATGATGGAATTTGTTATTTTAACATACATCATTGTTTGTAACGCTCGTAAGCACAAACAAATATATGTTTTCAATGTAATTAATTATCCTACAAACGATTTTCCTCATGGTTTCCCTCATTTACCCGTAAATAAAAATGTGATACGACATTATTCGGCTCGATATTACATGACTAATCAAGCATTTTTCTAGTTAATTAAATAATGAGCATGCTGGGCGATCGTCCTGTCTTCGATCCTATGCATTCGTAATATGTAAATATTGTCTATATGTTGTATTATCCCGAAGACCACAGTTACAGGACGAGCCGCGGGGCAAGGGGGCAGGATCTTATGCCCAAGGGGATGATGCAATCGAGGGGTGCGCGCAAATTAATCCTCCGCGCATCCCTCTAAATACAGGTGTAGATTATCCGGTATATAAGGGAGCTGCAATCAAGAGAGCGGCACTCTTAGTCCTGGCTCCAGCAGTCGTAACATCTCCACCAGTCGAGGCACCAGCTCCAAAGTTACACGACCACATGTTAGAGAGCAGCGTGGTTTTCAAGACTACACCACAATTCTAAGTTTTTTTTTAAAGGTAATTCAGAGATTCTAGGCCTGCGATTAATCCTTCGAGAGAAAGTGGACCGAGTCAAGTTGGTTAGCCCGACTTGGCGGAAGCTATAAAGTTAATATAACGTGATAGTACTATCGACGCCGTCGGCGTAAAACAAGGGACGGAATAGCCTCCCTCCCGACTACCCGGCTGTTTTGACCTCTGGGTCGAAATAGCTCACGGACGAACGGGTTGTCACGGCGCTCGACCTTTCGCGGCGAGAGGACCAAATAAGCCCAGTTAGTTTTCGGTTAATATTTTAGTTTCCGGATTCTCTCAATATAATCTTTCTATTTAACGTTAGTTACTAATTAATTAAATTAATTTTTCAATTGATATTGTTCCTTTTTTTTATTATTTTATAAAATAATTAAGTTGAATTATATAACTTCATTTGCGATGTGATACATTTTTTTGTTGTAATTTCTTTTTTTTTTGTAAACATATCAAATAACTTCACACCCAAATAAGGGTGTTACAATAAATAACATATTTTCTTTAATTTTTTTGGTTTTGCAATTATTTACCTTTGCGTGCCAATCACCTATCCTATTTGCTCAACCATCATTAATAATTATGATTAATTCTAATTATTTTGAATTTCAATATATTTATTAAATTTGTCAGAGAAACCAACCGTACAAGCATTTAATTTAAAAATCTTAATAACTGAAAATATGCCGGGTTTAAAAACTTTACATCTTCTTTTTTTTTTATATTGTTT
>JAPYZP010003718.1:0-19752 GCA_030522985.1 Torymus sinensis | reverse complement strand
TAAGGATTGAAAGGTATCACTAAAAATTAAAGTTCAAATATTTATGTAATAGTTCAGTAAAAAAATATTGATTATTAATTTTTTTTAAACCATTTTTTCCACTTATCACGTGAGTACTCACGTGAGAACTCACGTGAGAATATCGTCGAAAACCTCACGTGAGAATCACGTGAGAACTCACGTGAGAATCACGTGAGAACTCACGTACTATGACTAGTTTCAAGTAGTCATAATATTTTCTAATTCAAGTGTCAATGATTATCGGATGTTCATACTAGTATTTTCAAGAAATGAAGATATAAAAAACAATAGGAAATACATTCAAGGAGTTGCATTCAAGGAACTGCTATTAGATAAGTAATTTTTAACAACAAAATTTCTAGAATATAAGTTTAATCATTTTTGGCTTCAAGAAACTAAATAATAATACGTATAGTATAGATAATACTGCAAAAGTTGAATTTTTCATCAAAAGATGTAAATGGCACCAGGTTATGGTTCTAAAATAACAATGTTAGCACTGCTTAATGTTATTTATTTGTATCAAAATAATTGAAATGTAAAGTAATATTGTGAAGTTTAGTGAGATCAATTGAGACCAAAAGGAATACAAGTTGCATTAGCCTGACATGGTTATGAAGGTAATTTATATGCTATATTATCAATATCTTCTATTATTAAAAAAAATATAAATTTTTACAGTATGCTGCGCAACAAATGGGTCAGAGCTTATTTTAAAGATAATAGTGCAAGGTTTTATTTAAAAAAATCTGAAAAATATTGTCCTTGACGCACTTCTGTTATTGCTTCATAAAGCTATACTGGGTATGGACCAATCAGAGGCTTGCAAATTAAGGTCTTAATAAAATACTATCTTTTTCTATTCGGAAAATGCAAACTTTTTCCCATCTAACATCCTATACAAAAAGTTTTCAGTTTTTGAGATAAAAAATGTCAAATGTTGATGTTTAACTACAATTTATCAAAACTGACATTTTTCAAAAAAATCCCACACCTTTATTTATGCATATATCGCTTAGCTATTGTAGAGTTTTCATATTGATGAGATATACTTTCCGCAAAAAATTTTTTAGCGTTTTTCATTTTGTGAACCGATCGGTTCACGAAACGTCCCATATACATATAGTTGCTGCTTGCTCAGAATTTAACTTTTAAGAATACGCATTTTCAATATTTCTATTAAATAATTTTATTTATATTTAAAAAAAGTTCAATTTAATACTCTTCTCTTTGAGAAAGCATTCTGCTAAAGTAGTTAACAGCGTTTTTTTTTAAATTAGGGAATTTTATCCTGCATACAGTGGTACAGATTAAGCGGTATACGAATACATACACACACACACCCATACACACATACGCACACACGTACACACACACACATTTACACACACACACACACATTTACACACACACACGTTTACGTACACACTCACACACACAAACACACAGACACACACACACACAGATATTTTCTTTGAAATGCATATTTTGAATCAGAGAGCTCAGAAATATCGAAAATCATCGAATTCTCGAAGTCAAAACTTTCACCGGGACAAAGTTTGCTCTTTGAGAAAGCAGAAAGACTATCTCATCCGTGATATAAACTCGAAGCTATTTAGAGCTTAGGTCCCGTTTCGCTAACACTAATAAGAAATGGTCACGGGAAAAGTAGGTTCTGCGTTCTTTTAACAGTTTCAATTAACAAAGTAGTATTATACTGAATGATACTTTCCTTGAGGATGGCTGATAGTGTCACATTTCTCATAAAAGAGTAATATATTTGTCGCTGAATTGTGTAAAATAGCTCCAGGCTGTAAAAATTAAATTATAAAAAGTCTTTATTAATAACTTATTACTGTTACTGGAAAATGAATAAATGTTTTGGTTTGCACTTTTGAAATTTTGAACATTTATTCAATGTAGTAAAAGTTGCAACTGAGTTAGTAATTTTAAAAAAAGTCATTAATATATTAAACAATCGCCCTTTTTGACGTTTTTTAATTTTGCAGCTTATTTAATTGACCGATTTTTATGAAATAAACTGGCTTTTCTTGATCCTTCAAAGCTCTACAACTGTCATTTAGAAGGTTTTTACATAAAACTACTCGTTTAAAAGCTAAAGAAAACTTTGTTACGTGTGGATACACGTAAGAATATAGAAGAACGAAATAAGCAAGGCGTCCGATTACAATATCACGGTAGCGTTTCTGACTCGCGAGTCGGCGGCTCTGGTTCAATCCCAGGGTCCGTCACTTTTTATTATTAAAAAGAAGTTGCGAGAGCTCACTCGTAACAACTTTCAAGCAAACGAATTTAGAACTTCAGCTCGAAATTTAAATTATTAGCGACAAAAGTTCCGAGTTTCAAACAGCATTATTTTCAACTAAATGTCCCTTAAATAAATTATTCCCTAAAAAATTCTACGTATCAATTTCTCCAAAACGGGCTCTTTTTGATAATTTCGCAGGACTAATAGGGTGGCGCGCGAGAAGAGTCGGCGCATGCGGGTATTTGGATCCTGTAAATATACTATCCGTTATACACCTACGCTGGTGTGGTTACGTACACATATAAAAGTATATTCTGAACCTCTACTCATTTTATGCATAGAATGCACTCTATTTAACCTGCCCATAATCGTATACTAACGAGGAAAATGCACACTTCCGTCCCCGATGCGCGCATTATTTATATTATTATATTAAAAAAAAATACAAGAAATTAAATTATTGTTAAGTATGTTAAATAAATGCACGAGTTATGCACTGTTTACTGAAAAATGCACTTTTTAGAAAAATGTATTTTTCTCGAAAAACCCATTTGTTTGCACAATTTTTTTGTCAAGAAATTTTGGCTTATAAGTAATTACCATGACGCTCACGCGTGATTTCGGCGCGAAAAAATTTATTTCTCGCAATCTATGCGAGCTCATTATTGAAGCGCATGTAGCGAAGGTTGAAAAGTCGATCGCTGTCGACACAGCACTCGCAAAGTCGCAACAGATAGAATTTCATGTTCATGAACAAACCCTGCAACACGCCACCTATCCTACATACACATACACGCAGTCATACACACACACACACATACATACACACACACACACACCCACACATACCCACACATACACATACACCCACACATACACGCACACGCACATGCACACGCACAATCGCACACACGCATACACGAACACACGCATACACGAACACAGGCACGCATCCATACGGACATTTTCTAAAAATAATGTATTTCGATTCTAAATATGCTAAACAATTTTTTTAAATTATTACATTGTTACGACACATTACAACGCAAGATTCATAGATATTTATAGCACCGTGTGACCTAAGCTCGCACTTAAGACACGCCTATCCGTGCGCTAAGTAGTGGATTATTGCACGGTGTTTATCGCACTCGCTACGCGCGCTAACCTCATCGTGCAAAAATTGATAGGCATGACAGCGGGCTTAGGTTAGGCTGTGCTATAAAATATTGTATGATACTAGTGTCTTAAGTAGCCCATTATTGCACGGCGTGAAGTTAGGGCCCGAACGCAGCGAGGTAATTATCACATGTATCGTAATGTACTATTTCGAAATTGCTATTATGTTTGCATTTAGTAATAGACTTGATAAATGGAAAGTTTTGAAGTTTAGCATAAAAAATAAGAAATATATAAAACCATAAAATCATTTCATTTTAGAAAATTTTTATCATAAATTTCTTTTTTACGTACTGTTACGAAAGAGCTACCGCAACTTTTAATAATAAAAAGTGACGGACCCTGGGATTGAACCAACACTACCAACAAGCCATGGCCGCCACCGCTCGGGTTTCTACTATTCGGCATCATATTGTAATCGGACGCCTTGCTTATATGGTTCTTTCATATTGGTGCGTGTATTCACACATAACAGTACACTTATATTTATTTTAATACATTGTACAATCAAGATTTTGCTTTTTCTATTAATCATTAGTTTAATTTATTTTGAAACATATACAATTAAAAAAATTTTAGAAAGCTTATCAAATTTTGTCTTCCTATATAACTTTGTATTTTTTGCATTCTATCATTATCACATATTTTGTTCATAATATCTAGGACTTTCATACGCACGTAAGTACCAGGAATAAATTTTACTTAATTTTCGATTTTCATCATAGCAATTACTTATCGATTACAAAGTAGTATCCCAGAGCTTCAGGCTATTGAAGAATTATCATAAATGACTGCATATTTTTATAAAATCCATGTTATTTTTATGATTATATTGTCGCCTCAAGTTAAAGGCTATAATGATACCCGCAGTATTTAAATTACTATATAAACGCTGACTGGTCAATCGTCTAGCATCAGTTGTTTATGCAAGTTTCTCGACTTCTAAAGTAAATGTAAAATTTTTGAACTACGAAAAACCAAAATTTATCTTTAGAAAATGGCCAAGATGATTGTCGCCCTTTTGCTTGTGCTCGTCGCAGTTGTCTCTGCTCTGCCATCAGACTATCAAGGTAAGGTACATTTTACTTTTGCAATCGTGTATGTATAATATGAAGTAAATTAATTATGTGCAAAGTATCCAGGAACGCGGGAGCACTCCAAGGCAAGTATAAGAGAAGCCCGAAGGTCGACCGCGTGATTACATACATTGAAATGGGTGTGTTAAAAATATACTTTTCTATCATCGTGCGCAAAGTTCGAGTTTGCACACGCATTTGCTTGCGCAATCCGCCACTTTTCCACAAGCTGAAAGGAGCGTACTCTCTAAATGTAGAGTAGTGAAATTTCACTATTTAAATAGTGATAAGTAGGTCACTTCCAAAACAGTGAATATGCACTCCGAAATAGTGAATGCCCACTATTTCGGAGTGCATTTTCACTATTTTGGAAGTGACCTACTTATCACTATTTAAATAGTGAAATTTCACTACTTTACATTTAGAGAGTATGGAAAAGGCGTGCGGGAATGGTTCATTCCCACACGCTCAGCTTTTCGACACGATCGTATCGGTATGTGGAAAGGTGCTGGTTTGAGCACGCAGGTGCGAGTACAAGCTCGAACTTTGCACAACTTGATAGGAAAAATAGTATACGATAGTCGTGCGCTGAGTAGGTGTACCCGAATTCGCCCGACAAACTCTGCTCGTGTCACCTACTTTGCGCACTTGTATCGTAATGTACTATTTTATCACGCATGCTCGAAAAATGCCACATTCGATAAGGGTTTTCTGTACGCTAAATGGTCAATTACATACTGCATACGTTATTTACTCTAAAACACGCTCCAGCATGCGTTATGAAAATAACGCACGCAAAAGCGTTATGTGATGAAAATAATACACGCTTCAGCGCGCACGCAGCGCCCTTACGGTGTATCTATGATAGAGAGGTTATAAAGGTTATACCATCTCCGCACAAGCATTTTTCTCGCACTTGAGATAAAAAGCATTGTGTGTACTTAACTAGTGCGGTATAGTTTACGCGGGCGACATGTCGCACTCGCTACACTACATTAACGCGCCCGCGTGCGCTATTGGCAACTTACCACACTCGTTACACAATGTACTATTATACACTAATTTAATACACACTTAGAAACAATATTATACTGAAATATACATTTCACGACTTCATTGTATAATATATACTATTTTTTCCATAATTTTAATTTAAAAGAAATATTGGAAATTCAATAAATTAAATAAAAATTTAAGTTTATATTAACATTGGCGTTAAATATTTTGAAACATCTTTGGATTAAAATGTTTAACAAACTTTTCAGAATACGTGAGAATCGCAAGATCACCTTATGGGGAATATAATTACAATCCCTACAACACCGCGTACAACCCGTACAACTCGTACAACCAGTACCAACAATATCCGCAGAGGTACCCGCAAGTACCCTATAATCAACCAATCTACAATAGGCAACCATTTTCGGCCAGCAACGCAGCTGCTCAAGCCTCGTCCAATACTGGTGGTTTCTACGGTGGAAGCCAAGCTCAAGCTTCCGCCCATGCCAATTCTGGGTAAATTTGTTTGAGATATTGTTCGTAAATTTTTTAAAAATCATATCTTTATTTTCTTCATATTTCCGGTTCTTTTTTGTTACAAAACAGTTCAGACAGAGATGATTTTCACTAGAGTTCATAAATAATTTTAATGAAATTCTCATATAAACAAAAGTTGTTAAATTTTGATATAGTTGCCGTTTTAATGTTTTGATGAAAGTTTATTTCAAAAACTATAATAGCACTTATGAAATGCATATTAATTTTGGGATTTATTTTTCTTGTAGATTTGGATTCTGATCTTATTCTGATCTCTTTGAGCAGACTTGCATAAATAGTATTAACGAAATTCCTCTACTGTTAGTTATGTATACTTCACATTTCAATAAAGAATTTTGAAACTAAAATAAATTTGTGTTATCTTCATTATAATCGCTTGATATTGACACTTGCATAAGTATATCATGATGTTTAATTCAATATGTATACCTACTCGCTCCGATCGTCATATGTATGTGTATGTCGCTAAGACACATTAGAAAACTATATAGTTAACTAACTAACTATATAGTTATTGTACTAACTGTTCTACTTTGATGTAAAATGAAGCAGAATCGGAAAAAATCCAGTCACTAAACACAGACAGATTCATAATAATCAGATGAGTGTTGCAGTTAACATCATTATATATACTGGACATAACTTAAAATATAATGATTTTATTTAATCAGAAATTCGTCAGATTCTTACCCGAAACTGTCGCCAGTACGCGGGAGTTCTGGCCAGAATTTTTATCATAAGTTGACCAATTACCAGAAAATTAACCATATTCTGGTCAAGTGATGGTTCATTTTCTACCAGTGGAAGAGAATAAGTAAATCTTATTTTTTATGCTTATTGAGGAATTGAAATGAGAATAGTTGATAATTTAGGGACCCTTTATTACTTTTTTCATCGAAATATTCATCAGGGTTATACTTATCTAGAAACTTCTAAAAATTTACACAAATTAGCGAAATTTTGTTATGTAATTATAATATTTTATACAAATCTGATTACTTTTATCTACAATGTGATAAAATAAAGTTGGCTTAAGTGAATAGTATAGGACACGTAACTAAAACGAATTATATTTAAATTCGATCATTGTATATTATTTTGTAGAAACATTTTGTGGAATCTTTGAACATGAATGCGTATAAAAAAAGAAAAATAGGAGAGACTGTTGGAAGATATTCCTAAATGAAATTAATAGTGAAAACTTAAAAGCAATTACAGTTATTTTGAAAAAAACGAAAAATCTTTTGGCTCATCTTCCAAAAATGAAAATTGAGAACACGGCTGCAGCATTTTAATAAATACAGCATTTTAAAAAAATACTGCAACTATAAAAATACTATAAAAATAATACTATAAAAATACAAGACTCAATTTTAATAATTTTGTTTTTTTTTCCGTGGAGTTGGAGAATCCATTAACGCATCACAGGGGGGACATGTGCGTCCCAAATCCCTGTGTGCGGGGCTCAGTCGCTCCAGACTTTTCACCTATGGTTGGGTCGACGAGCCTGGAACGAGAATACCCACTAAACTCCCACCTCCATATACTAAACATGTCTCTCCGCGCCGACAGCCTATTCGGATTACTTCAGCGCAGTGTCCCTAGTTCCGCTATGAGAATGTTGAACTTTTGCGTCCTCTATCCAACGTTTCTCGTTTGTAAGTCACCTCCGTTTAGTATGCTAGCTACAGCCACCTTGGGCCCCTTACTCTAGTGTAGTCTACAAGGTGTTAGTCGGCGTTTTCTCTGGCAATACTTTCTCTACGAAGTACGCGCATGGGTCCCAATTCTCTTTCTTCCTGGTTATCACGCTTACTATATTGTCAGGTGTTAAGCACCCACTCGTGTTTTCTAATACGACTCGTTCGTCAAAAAACGTGTGTTCCGCGTCATCAGCAGCCACCTCCCAGTACACGCATGCAGAGCTGAGTACCTTATAAGGTATACCCATTTTGTAAAGATAGGCAAGGAAGTCCTGTAAGGAACTGCGTTATGTAATAGTTAACTTCGCCATGTTTGCGTTCAGTCCACGGCCGTATCTGCCCGATCAGTCTGTGTGTCCATCTCCCTTTTTCGGCGCAGTCTCAGTCATGATGCAACGCGTTCAATACTATATCTCTAGCTTCTTTGGCCGCCTACGTTCGCCATCAGCCAGCTCAGTATCGCGGCCACCTTCGACGCTTTTTCGGATGCCTGCCTGATATGCTCGTAAAAGCTTAGCTTATTGTCAGCCACAGCCCTAAGTACTTTACCGACTTCTTTGTCTCTATTGTGACATCTACGATTCTCAGTGGTAAAATAGTGCTATCCTTTTTCGCATGAGTAATACTACCTCGGATTTGTGGGTGACGAGTTGCAGGCTGTGTTCCCGGAGCCAGTTGAGTATACGCCTCATTGCCACGTCTAGCTTTCTCTGTGCCTCTTCCAAGTTCTTTACAGTAATGGCAAGCTCGATGTCATCAGCGTATCTTACAAGGCTAGTTCATTCTGGCAGCCCCGTTAAGCCGGATCGCTAAGGTAACTCTGCATTATACGAAGTAGATACCCCGGAACTCTGAACCTATCTCTTAGTGTATTGAGAGCATCTTCCCATCGCAACGAGTTAACCGCGTTCCAGCTCAGCTATGTTAACAACCAACCTAACAGCGTCTATCGTTGAGAGCCCTGGTCTAAAGCCATATTGCCTGTCAGAAAGGCCCCCGGCAGCTTGAATTGCGCTTTGTAACCTAGGTCTAATGATCTTCTCGAGAACCATCCCTGCAACGGGGCATTTCTCGTAGGGTACGCGGACGACGTGGCGGTGGTGGTGGAAGCAAGAAACGCGGACTTAGCACAACTTATTTTGTGCCAGGTAATGCAACGGGTAACTAGGTAGATGACGGAGCATGGGCTCGATCTCGCGCTAGCGAAACGACAGCAGATCTACAATAGCAGCGTAGAAGTAGGACCGCCGCCGGACGCTACAAAATTGGCATGAAAGGTGGAGGGCGTGGACGAAAGGCAGATGAACCTACCTATTGATTCAAGACATGACGATGTGGCTGAGACGGGAGTACGGAGAGGTTAACTTCTACCTTATGCAGTCCCTGAGACGACACGGATACTTCCGGTATTCCTTACTTAAATTAGCTAGAGTAAATACGCCGGAATGCAAATTCTGCAGGCACGAGAGAGATGACGCAGAACACACCTTCTTCGCATGTAGTAGGTGGGCCGTGGAAAGACAACGATTAGAGGTGATGGTAGGACTACGACTTTTGCCCGAGGCGGTGATCGAAAGCGTGCTTTCGGCGAAAGACAGGTACCACGCGATAAATACCTACATCGAAGGAGTACTTCGCGCGAAAAACCGTGACGGATGCTTAAAAGATTAGATAGGGCATCGCAAAAAGTAAGAACGGAACGAAGGATAGATGTCGGCCCCGAGGCCGGTAGGGCTGAGGCCCGACCTGAAGTAATGCGAAAGCGGTTCCGGGTCAAGGCTGTCGTAGGGATAGGTATTGGGTGTTTAGGGGGTAGAAATTCTCCACACGACGGAGCCCGCTACTCCGTGATGGACTTTGTCGGTCTCCCTTCTTGCTCCACCTCCAATGCAAGAACGGGCGCCCCGGAATATTCATCTAGTACCTCGGAAAAATAAATAATAATAATAATTGTATGAGCAGGTATTTTCTTACCAAAAAATAAAGTGATAATGAGGATGCGCCGTATAATATATATATATATATATACACTAGAGGGGGTACCCCCTACTCGCTCCGCTCGTCAACCCCCGATTAGATATATGTCATAGAAACAAACGGAATACTACGGCAGGCAATGTCGGAGCTGAGCGGAACGGAGCGCTTATGTACAATCTCTCTTAGAGACAGAGACGTAGAGCTAGAAACATAGATTTAGAAACGTGGAGACGGGGGCTTAGATACACAGATATAAAGACCGAGACATAGAAACAGAGATGTAGAGACAGAGTTCTAAAAAGTCTAAAAGCGATCACAAAAATGTTGAAATATACCGAATGGTTAGCTAAAAAGCGATCACAAAATTGTTAAATATACCGAATGTTCAGCTAAAAACGATCACCTAAATTTTCCAAACGGTGAACTCCAACTGAAAATGAAATTCAAGATAATGAAATTCATGATATACATACATATAATAACCATTAAAATTCATGATGATGAAATTTATAATATACGCAAACACAGTAATACATTTTTTCTTATAATTCTTTATTATCTTCAAAATTTAATACAAAGAGGATTAGGCTTTTCTGTAATACTTTTACACAATCTTGGAATATCAAATTTTTACAGAAGGGGATACCTCTAAAAAAATGCGTCTTTCTATCTACCTCCTGGGTGGCGTGGAAAAGATAAACTTTTTAGAACTCTGTCTCTACATCTCTGTTTCTATGTCTCTAGCTATGTTACTAGCTCTACGTCTCTATCTCTAAGAGAGATTGTACATAAGCGCTCCGATCCGCTCAGCGCCGATCAGAATTTTTGAAACAACTATATAATATAGGGAAATATATATGCTGCTTGCTCGTAATTTAACTTTTAAGAATATACATTCTCAATATTTTTATTAAAGAATTTTATTTATATTTAAAAAAAATTCAATTTAATGCTATTCTCTTTGAGAAAGTATTCTGCTAAAGCAGTTAGCAGAGGTTTTACGTTTGATGACGACTCTCTCATAAGACATCGTGTTAAATTTCGTAACTTTAAGAGCTTATATTTCACAAACGGAGATGCTAGGCTTTCTGAAGTTTACAGATACTGTGTATAATAGTAACAAGAGTCTACCCTGCAAGTTTTCAGAAATTCTTAAGACAGGCTAACCCCCTTCAGCAAGTCAGAATCGAAAGCGCTAATGAAAAAATTATGAGGAGGACGAAAGGAGTACGAGAGGAGGGTAGTGAGGAGGATTGAGGAGGGTTTGAAAATAATGTTATTTGGAGGAGGACGAGAGCACGGCAAGAGGAGGGATGAGGAGGGTGAAAACCTAGTGATTTTCGAAATCACTATATAATATAGGAAGATATATATATATATTTTTTTTATATTGTATAAAAATCCTCTTTACGACTTATGTTTTTTAGATGAATCAAATAAATTAATTACAACAATTTATTTTCCGAATATTACTTCATCGACGTTACAAGAATACGTTGCCAATTGTAATATAAATCTTGAGTAGACATTGAAAAAGTTGATTTAAATAAAACTATAAATTAAATTTTATATGGCTCTTTTATTTTTATAACATATTCTAAGTACATTTGCCTAAAATTTAAATTATATGAAAATGTTGGATTAAATAACTGTTTCTATGTTTTATTTGGTGCCTATACAGAATGATGTTTTGTCTACTCTAATTGTCTAAAATAATATCAATAAATGAAGAATAAAATGAGGTATATCCGTCTTCTATGTAACTATTTGCTGTGTACATATCTTCGGATCATCTCCGATGAATTTATGAGATCTGATCATTCATTTAAGTCTCTGTTTACTTTCTAGATTGTTGTGACGTGTGCCTTTGCTTTTTCCTGTTGTACAAAAAGAAAAATAAAATTATGTAATATGCATATATTTGAATGTAAATTGTATATGTTCAAAACGCCCACTCGAAAATGAAAAAATATTTATATTTTTTAGTTCGAACATAATTAATTATTTATAACTTGTATAAATTAGTTATTTTCGATACAAGTGTGCAAAGTCGGTAATTCTCGCACGGGTGTAGTATGTCGCCCGAGCGAAGCGAGGGAGATAAAAACACCCGTGCAATGATGATCCTTCTTGGTCACGTGTATCGAACTCTATTTTTTTTAACGGAGTGTGTGAAATTAGCCTTGTCGTTTGTTTTGCGTGCGCAAAGTGGCACTTTTACGCACGGCGTGCGCGAAAATAAATTGATCACCGCATGAGCAAATTTTGCGCACGCCGTGCGTAAAAGTGCCACTTTGCGCACGCAAAACAAGCATGAAAAGTCGAGTTTTGCACACTCCGTTAAAAAATAGTACATTTCGATACGAGTGCGGAACGTGATTATTTAGCTCATGTGACGTTTTTCGCACGAGCGAAGCGAGTGAGAAAAGTTACATGAGCAAAAAATCTTCTTACGCACCAGTTTCGAACCGCATTTTAAACCACGAGAGCCGAATAATCATATTAAAGTTATGATTTTGAGGTTAGAGTGATATAAATAACTATTTCCTAACGGAGTGTGGAAAATTCGATTTTGCGAACTGGAATGAGTGTGCAAAATAGCACATTCCCGCACTAGTGTGCACTATTTTGCGCCTTCCGGTTCGCAAAATCAAACTCTGCGCAACTCGTTAGGAAAAATAGTATTCACAACACGTACGCAGTAGGTCATCACTTGCAATCGTCTCTTTCGTCAACAAACTCGCCTCGTGCGGGAATGACCTATTTTGCGCACTAGTTATGTAATGTGCTATTTCCTATCACTCGTGCGCTGTGTAGGTGTAGGGATTCACATACTTTGTGCACTTCTAGTAATGTACTATTGTCTAACGGAGTTTGCAAAATTCGATTTTGCGAACCCGAATGAGTGTCCAAAATAGCACATTCCCGCACTAGTGTGTAAAATACATTCCCGCACTGCTTGCAGTGCGACAAACTCGACTCGTATAGCAATGACCAATTTTGTGCACTAGTTGCGTAATGTACTATTTTATTTTTTAAATAAATGTTTGTAATGTTATTAAAAGTATCAACAAGCACAGTGTACTATTGTCGGATCATGGATTTTTCTAAAACTTCAGGATATCATTCTTTGAGCAAATTAAAAACAAACGAACTCCGGTTTTAGAATTTTGTACAATGAACTGTAGGCAAGGGGATACGCAATAGGAGAATTCAATTGAGAATTGGAAGAAGTCTTTGGAAGTCCCGGAAGTCTTTTAATCTTTAATAAATGGGTTTGACTGCTGTAGTACTTAAAAATCTTCTGGAAGTCTTCAGAAGTCTTAGAAGTCTGTGTATGACTTTTCTCGTGTGCATAGCCCAGTGGGGCAGGGGTGGGGCGATTTTATCAGAATGATTAAATGATAGGTATTTTCTTAGAAAATATACTATTGTTTAATGTATTTTCCGTATCCGATATCCAATATCCAAATCCGTAATCCGATCGTGTTAGGTTCTCCAGTTCTCCTTGTTAGTCAAATATTGATTAATTATTTGCAAAATCAGATTCCTAACCATTTCCGTGTCGGTTAAACACTATTTTCAACGTGTCTCTCCGTATACAGAAATTTTTGCTGTGAGAAAAAATAAAATTTTTCTAAAGTTTTGTTGAAAACTTTGGAAAAATGTCCTATATTCTCGATGAAAATAGGTAAGCACCAACTCTAAAAGAGATAGATCAGTGGTTCACACATACGTAGGCGCGCCACCGTAAGCTGTGGCAACGGAACTGGCAACGCCACCTTTTCCGGTCGAGTAGCTGTTGGCAATGGCGGTGATCATGCCGGGGATAGAGTCCGCTCCTGACGACGATGAGCCACGACGGCTAACGCCCCGGGGAAAGGTGAACACCATGGGGAAGTAGTTATTTAAGCTTGGATACTTATTACGCCTGCTTTTATTGCCCTTAGATGGAACAATCGGGGAAGCAAGCGGTTCGTCATCCTCATCGTCGTCGTACTCTTCTTCATCGTGTTCAGCAGCGGCAGCGGGCATAGGCATCTTCTTGCCAGCCTTCGAGTGGCTTTTGGAGGGTGTCTTGTGAGTGGGATGATGGGGCTTGACAGCTTCTGAATCACTTGTAGGTTTCTCGGCTTCACTTTCCGAGTTGTCCTATGTCATTTATACAATTTAGTTAAAATATGTTACCATAATATTAGAATAACATTAATTACTTAAATAACATATTTTGTTCAAAAATGCGAAATCAGAATTTCTTATAATAATTTCTATTCAAGATATCAAGTCGTATTATTGGTTACACTACCAATTTTTTATTTTAACTTTTAAACTACTGAAAAAGCTGTAGTTGCATAAATTCTAACATGAACTTTATACATCACGTATGTAACGAATATAATTTTATTAATTTTTTTATCGAATTAATGAACTTTTCTTTTTGAAAACTATATTATATTATAAGAATCCATTGATTTATTTATCACGAAAACTATTCTGCACCCATGTTGGCCACGAAAAGAATCTCAGCTACAAAAACGCCACGAAAACTATCCCTCTTAAATAAGTGTCTGCGAAAACTATCTAACTTGTATGAGAGATTCTTTTCGTGACGAACATTGATGCGGGACAGTTTTCGTGGCGTTTTTGTAGTTAAGATTCTGTTCGTGGCAAAAATTGATGCGGGGTAGTTTTCGTGGCACTTTTGTAGATGGGATTCTTTTCTTGGCGAATACTAATGTAGGATAATTTTCGTGATTTTTTCTAGGTGAGATTCTTTTCGTAGTCAATATTCATATAGGATTGTTTTCATCAGAGCCGGCGATATGTCTTATAAAATGCCAAAAATAATATAGATTAAAAAGTTTACCTGCGGCTGATCGGCACTCTCGTCGTGCTCCTCCTTGTGGTGCTCTTCGCTGTCGTGCTGTTCGTGCTCCTGGCTGTCGTGCTGTTCGTGCTGCTGCTCGTGCTGTTCGTGCTGCTGCTCGTGCTGGTCGTTCTGTACGGGCTCCTGCTGCTCTACCTCTTCGTCGTGTTCGGGTGCAGCCGGTGCAGCCTCGGCGTCGGCGCTGACGATCTCGGGCTCGTCAGCAGGCTCGGGTCCTTCCTCTCTCAGGTACTGTGGCTGACCAAAGTATGCACCGCCGCCCACGGAGTTGCCCTGGGCATAGATACCACCAGCCTGACCATTGGTAGGACTACGACGAGTTGGTCGATAGAAGCCCGTAAAAAGCATAGCTCGTTGTGCGTAAGGGTTGGCGTTTGAGGCACGCTTGTCGCGCATGATCATCAGCGGGCTGCCAAACACATCCATGACCAGTGGTACTACTCACAGGTGAAGAGAGATATATTCATTTGGGGTGTATATTTTTAATGTTGCTGTACGTTGAGAAGTTTTTAAATAATTTTACTAACTAGGAGAGAGTTAGACCTCCAGATCTCAAACTTTGGGATATGTTTTTGGTTTGAGAAATATAAAGAAAGCAGGAATATTAGACTCGAAGACACAATAATACTTACGTTCTGGACCTTTTTAGCTTTATTTAGAAAAAAAAAAACATAACCTTAAAACTTAAAATGGTAACCATAAACCATTTCTGTGACTTCCCGGAAAAATCACATAAGTGACATGTTTTTCAAAAGAGGTTTTTCTTTAGAATAACTCCCGAAAAAACCATATAACTGTACTTTTTTCATCCAATATCCTGAAGAAACGTTTTTTTATTCCCGGAACAATCATATAATTGAAAGTCGCTTTCTAAGATATGAATGCAATTTGGTCTAGTTATTATGGTAACTAATAAATATGTTATTTAGAACGTTGTTCATAGATGCAATGTTGGATGTTATCTCATTTGTCTTAATTTAAAATACTTATGCGAAACTAAAAACTTGATTTACTTAAAATAATGAAAAGTGGAGATATGTGGTTATTCCTGAAAGCCACAGATTTAAAATTTGCTGTTTGATTTCGTGCAAGACGTTTCTAAATTACATAGTTAGCGCTGCAAGAATAGGTTTTTAAAGTGTTTTTTTTTCGAAATAAAGCTAAAATTGTCCATAACTTGAGGTTTTGGTGCGTTAGAGTTCAGTATTGCTGATTTCTTTATGTTTCTATAACCAAAAACATATCCAAAAGTTTGAGTCAAATCCGTGATCCAGAGGCCTAGTCTCTTCTACTAACAAGGAGAGCACCAGGGATGCGGGTCCTGGATTTGGCTAAAACTGGAGGAGGTACTTTTTTATGACAAATAATAAGACAGGTGTCTCGGGGTTTTCTGAATGGGCCTTTTGTTCCGATATCCGAGCTATTTTATCTCTAATATGAACAATTTTTATTAAAAATGGGGTCGCTTTCTTTGGTAATATCTTTTTAAATATTCCGGTTATGTAAATAGACTAAAAATTTTTTAGAAGAAGGAAAAAAAGCTTTAAGTTAAGCTATGTCTCCTTAAAAAATGTCAATTTCTTAAAAGGTGATGGGCTGTCAAAAATAGAGTAAAAAAATGATTACAAATTCCATATTTATTCAAACATCTTCTTACTCTATTTTTGATAGCCTATAACTTTTTAAGAAATCGACATTTTTTAACGAAACACAGCTTAAATTTAAGCTTTTATTGTCTTCTTTAATAAGCCTTTTAGTCCATTTATATGATCGGAATATTCAAGAAGCTATAACGAAAGAAAGAGGCCCCATATTTATCAAAAATTGTTCAAAATCAAAAACTCCGAGACACGTGTCTCATTATTTGCCACAAAGAGGTATCTCCTATAGTTTTAGCCAAATACAGGACCCGCATCCCTAGTGCCATCTTGTAAGATAAATTGAACTAACATAACATCAGATGATACAAATAATTCATATATTAATATATGAGAATTACAATTATAATATAATGAAAGTATTACTTGTGCATCAAATTATCAAAGTATTTTTTTATAACGATACTTTTCTGGAGTTATAACGTTTTTAACGATAAAGTAAATGTGCTACTTAGACCCTTAAACACGATATATTTTGAATTATGTCAATATGATTAATTTCATTGCGATCAACTTTATAACATATTATTATAATATAATAAATTAAAACTATTATGTATTGCTAAATTGAAAGTATTTATCAGATGATTTAGAATACCAAACCGTTATTATATTTCAAAGCTAAAAAGCAGTAGTGGCCTGACTCAAAATAAATTTTGTAGGCCGCAAATAATACACGCGTTAAATCAAAATTATAAATCAGAAGATAAAATTGTAAAGAATATCATCTATTACTAATTAAATGAGTCGTTAAAACGTTTTTAGCAAATATTGCAGTTCCTTATTCAGTTCTAAAAACAATTATACTGTTTTTATATCCATATTACATTAGGCACAGATCGGAACTGAAATACTAAACACGAATAATATACAGAATTGAAATACTCACTGCGATCTGGAACAGAGCGGGCGTTGATCGCCGTAACGGCGAATACCGCGACCAGCAGACTCAGCAGTGCAAACGAAGATGCCATCTCGAAACTCTTTTCTTCCTTCAAACTCAAATCGATCGGAAGTCCAGTCAAGAGTGCGAAATCCACACGTGCTTTTGTTCTCTGCTTGTATTGTGCAAGCAAGTGGACGACTTCGAAGCCGGTCTCATCGGCAATTGCTTTTATACCCGTCGCGAAAATTCGCCGCCACCGTTGCTCGTGCGCATCGTACACGAACCATCTCTCCCCCACTCATCTTCTCTCTTTTTCCCCCTGCGGCAAAGGAATAGAAGAAGAGACGTTTGCGGTGTAGTACGGGCACGCATCGCTCATGAGGGTGCGTGAGCGGAATCGGCAATCGGTACCACTGAATTCAACGAGCGTAGCCGGTCGCGCGCACGCGTGTCTCATTGCAGTAGTCAACCGATGTGTTACCCGTTCGCCGATTCAGCGAGACGTCTGTCACTTTGCTCAGCTTCAGAGTCCAACCATCTGATAACCGATGTGTTATTGGCCGAGTGAAGGTTGACGAACAGGCAACTCTCGGTAAGTTCAAAAAAATTGAGTTAATGCGTCGAAAGACAATGAAGTTGAAGCTAAGAATAACTGCAAGCGTGTGAGAGAAAAGAAGAGAGAGAGAGAGAGAGAGAGAGAGAGAGAGAGAGAGTGCGGTGATATGTAAAAATAAAGTCTCTTGTTTGCAGCGATGAGGAAAATAAAAAACTAGAGTTAACAAGGGGCTAAATGACAGAATTTATTTGTATTTGATAGTACTTGAATAATCGAGAAATTGAAAGGTGAGTCTCGTAAGAATTATCTCTTCTTGAATATACGCTTTCATTTCCCATCATCACTCTTTGAAAGTATCAATGTAAATTCCCATTACCATTATTCTAAGAGAAAAGAAGTAATGATTACAGAATAGAACATGAGTATTTAACCGAATGAGGATTGAGAAATACAGTAAGATTAATCGAAAAGATCGGTAACTATATGGGTAAATCTACGGAATTTTGCGATTTGGTAGTAACTTTTTTTTAAAGTAATTTATTGCTTCTATTATTAGCGGAGCGTGCGAAACACATAAACAAGACAGGGTGTAATATATTCAATTTTTACGTAGAAAACCAGTTGGTCAACCATATTAGTGTGCCACGCAGGCTACAACGCGGAGATGAACGAAAAATTTCCAAAAAAGTCCACATTTTGTCACTCTCGAAAAGTGGACTTTTTTAGACATTTGTATGCATCTCCACACTTGAGCATGCATTTCACACTAATATGGATTACAGGGTTGGTTTTCTACGTAAAAATTGAAGATATTGTACCCTGTTTGATTTATGTGCTTCGTACGCTCTGCTAATGGCAATAAATTATTTAAAAAAAAAGTTACAAAAAAATCGCACCATTCCGTAGATTTACCCATGTAATCTCTCTGAAACATTAATCTATTTTATGTCAACATTAGTAACTTATTGATATGGTGATCTTTCATAATATTATTTACAGAAGCTAGCCCAATTTCCTATTTTACTTAAACTTTATAATCTGAATCTTTGACCAGAAGTTAAACACTCACCTACCTAGATTTGTGAGTAGTAAATATTTTTAAATGAAAAACTACTTTATTTTTTCTTAATTTTATGAATTTTTAGGAATTTTTATCGATATCAACAAGATACATAGTTACATATTTTTCAAGTAATTTGTAACTTGTCTAATCAAAACCCATTAACTATCTGCCAAGAAAACTTTTACACCTGTTATTTTTTTTAAATGACATAATTCTGCATAAAGTAGGTTTAGAGACCTATAGTAATACATATTATACTTTGCATTACAGTAATTGATTTTAATTTACTTTTTTAGGTAATTTTTGTCTCGGAAGCCATTAGATAGAAAAATATCTTAAGGCATAATAATCATACTATGAAGATATATATTTTTAATCAAAATGAATTTTAAATCTTTCGTGAGTGACCCTTCACCATTGTTGAAATATGCTTTTTTTAAAAAATGTTTGTATATTGATTTTTTGCTTTTTTATAAAGAATGACTTTTTAATGACTATATAGCTATCGCCAAATTTTTTCTTAAGTATTAGAAATTTTCATATGAAAAATTTTGTTCCTGAAAACTGAGAAATTAATTTAAAAAAATTAAAAAATCGATGTAAAGCAGAAACTAAGCTCAAAATCATACATCATTACTTTTTATCACTATGAAAAATGTATCATAGTATTTACGGTAAGGGAATGTAGAAATCATTAGAAAAAAAAATTAAAATTAATTTATAATAAATATAAAAGATATAATTGTTAAATATTTATTTATTTATTTATTGAATATAAATATAATAAAATTTACAAATAAAGTATGATATATGTTACGAAATTTTTTAATTGCTTCCTCCTAGAGGAAGCTTTGTGATAGTAATTTTTTGAGTTGTTGTAAAAACATGTTATAATTGTGTTTAGAGTTGTTAGGAATCAAAA
>JAPYZP010003717.1:0-11647 GCA_030522985.1 Torymus sinensis | reverse complement strand
AACAACGAATATTCGACAAACAAAAGGAGACCTTGAGACAGCTCTCTATGAACTCCTCGATCGTGATCACGCCGTCCTGATTGAGATCGAGCTTCCGGAACACTCGGTCGAGCTGCTCGCGCGCCTGTCGCTCCTCCGTCTCCCGATGCTTACGACCCATCAATTCATGCACCGCGGTGACGACTTCCCCGAGCTCGCCACGCGTTATGCATCCGTCGCCGTTTATGTCGTACAGCTTGAACGTCCAGCGCAGCTTCTCGTAGATGCTGCCCCGCAGCAGCGTCGACAGCGTCACCAGCAGATCCTGCGGAGTTAATTAAGTTTTTTTTTCTTTTTTTTTACTTAAAAGTTCTCAATGACATTTTTAAAAACGATTTAATGTTCGTTCAACTTTTATCTTTTACAACGAAAGATTATAACGGTAAATGTTTTTTGTTTTTTTTTTAACTTCTCTCAATTATTAATTTACTTTTTGCAGGTATTTTAACAATTTCTTGTCTTTATTATTTTTAAATATAAATCACTGTAGGCATTTATACAGATGAACTACTCTACGTAATTTACAACGTTACTACTAAGCAATGTTAGCATTGCTTTAATTAATTTAATCATTTTTGTAATAATTATACACGTCTAGAGTAGTACTCGAAGGCTTAATTGCAAGGGCATATACAAGATATATGATGATAGCTATGGCCAATAACTTCCGACGGCTTTCCGACGTATATCAACCGAAACCATCGATAAACGCCAGCATAAAATAAATTTGATTAGTGTTGACGTAAAAAGCATGTAGAAATACGCATTTTGACATGGATTTGTTTTATTTCGCGTTGTTTACAAATAGCGGCGAGAAATAGAGTTCAACTGCCGTTACACGCGGTCATTATTCTATTTTTGGTTTTGCCAAGAACCGTTAGAGTGTGACACCGAAAAACTGTAATAAATCGAAAATGAACATTCGCGTCGGTTGTTATGCATCTCGTATACGCAATAACAAAGTAGTATAATTTTAAAATAAGAAAGTGCCAAAAGTATAACGCTAAACCCGAAAACTTTTCTTTTTACCGGTACTATGGTAATTTATTCAGTTCAAATTAAAACTAGCCTATAAAAACTTTAACAGCAGCCGGCGAATTAAAACGTCCGTTATTTATTTATTGAAAAAATTTCGCACACCTTAAATTTAATTACTCCATAAAAAAAAAGAAACTTTAATCTCCAAAACTGTTAAACCTGTGAATAGCCTTACACACTTTATTCTCTTTCTCACGAGTGACCGACAAAACAGCTCCGCTAAAAAAACCGACTTTAAAAGAAAAACCCAACATCAGCGTCGCTTTTTACAGGCCTCTAATTCCGTCGACGAAAAGTGGAACCACGCACCGCTGGAAGAGCGAGCAAAAAGAAAAATAATAAAAACAACGAATAAAGCTGCGGCAATCGATAAACCGTTAAATTCGCAATTACCCTTACGGGCCTGAGTGTCTCTTAAAAATGGCGAAACGTTAAGGAGACGAAGAGATTTTCGAGTGCGAAGTAGAGAAAGAAAGATAGAGTATGTATATAATACGTTACCCTGAAGCTTATGGCGCCGTTGCAGTTGACGTCGAACGCCTTGAACACATAGTGGGCGTAGATGCTGGAGTCTGCGGAAAACAGAAGTGAAGTTACGTATAAAGTGCTTGCGTTGCCTGCGCGATTTGTTTTTCGAAATGGGAGTTTCGGAAGGAGTTGGAAAAATTAGAGTAGGGCTGAGTTGCAAATTCGTGTTTGCTGGGGGATAAAGGTGTACATGCTGTATTGGATTAAGTAGTCTGAGGAAGATGTCGACGGAGAGCTTATTTAACTTTTAAAAGTATAACCTACAAAAGGCGTACTTCTAAAGTATATACACATAAGCATGGAATATTGATTCCATGCTTATGTGTATTAATGTAAAATTAATCATAATACAAAAATTATTAATTTTAAACATTTTTGTTTTAAATTGCGTCTTTTTATGCTCTAAATGATAGCACGTATTTCCTATTGGACAATAATATAATTCCCACGTCATTTACATTCTTATTTTATTTTAAATGCATATAGGTGTTATATAATAAACGTTTCAATCACATGAATTTTTTTGTTGAAAAGATGCATTATATACGAAAAAATTTTAAATCTTTTATTTAGCTAGGAAATGCGAAATTTACTTTTAAAGGATAATAGTACTGCCACGCCAACGCCAAAAAAAAAGAAAAAAATGTGAATTTTCGAAGCGCAGGACCATTACCGTATATTACAATAAGACAATGCAAATTAACCTAGATTTGAATTTTTTTTAGTTGCAAAGATAAACTAGAATAAATTTAACGTTCTATTTATTTCGTACCGTTTCACCCTCCGAAAAATTGTTTATCCCTGTTCATGTAATCATAAAAAAGTTGATTTTACATTAAAAGAGAAATATATTAGAAAATGCCTTAAAGAATTCTCAATAAGTATATTTGAAAATAAAATTTCTTAAATTAGTAGTAGAACTTGTCAGTTGCTGTACTTAATTTTTTTGTACTCAAGTCTTTACAAATTTCTATAGCATTATTCATACCTACATAAAATATGTATCTAATTTTTTTTTTCAATTCTAAAAAAATTAATTTTAGTTTTTTTCGGAAGTAAAGAATTTTATGATAAAAAGGCCAATTTTATCAATGAAATATATAATAATTTTAAAAATAGCTAAAAATTATACGTATTATAAAACTATAGGATGCAATTATTTTTAATTAAATTTATTATCAACTACTTGAAAAGGTAAATTAAACTAACCTATCACCCCCAAACCACTAACCTCGTCTCACCTTCGACATTACAGCCGCTGCTGCCACACCGCGCTAAGAAAAAAAAAGCTACCAGCACACAAGATCAAGTATAATGTACTCACTGCCGTGCGGGAAGAACTTGGCGTAGATGTCCTTGAAGGAGTCCTCGTGAACGACGCCCTCAGGACACTCCTGCAACAGAGATAAAGAAAAATCGACTTTAGTCTCATCGTCGTCGTGATGCGGCTGCCCCACACCATACCGCCCCACACCTTCGAGGCGTTCAGGTTCGTTATAGGCTCGCGCGATTATCGCTCTGCATTCCTCGGATAGATTGCGTTGTAAGTCGAGCGTGGCCGTGTCGATGGCAGGTTATAGACAGGATAGGGGATGAGTTTTTAAAAGTTGTGGTGGAGAGAGGAGAGGTGAAAATTTATTAATTTGTATAAACATTTTTTTATTACTAGATTATACATCGTTGATCCTGTATTCAATTCAATCAACTAATTGTTTATTTTTAAATGATAATACTAAATTATAATAAATAATATTTAATGTCATTGTCGATTATCCACTAAACCAGTTATCGTGAGCTAAATAAAAAATCAGTGTCGTTGGTGCAAATATTTTCATTAAAAATGCGTCATATATAAATGTTTGTTTCGTAATAATACAAATGAGGTGAGAATTATCAGTTTCTTGGTTTCACGATCATTAAATGTTTTCAACGTTGCATAATCTCAACAATTTTAAATAATAAAAACAACGGTTCATGCTCTGTGCAAGCTAGGAACAAGTCCTTTATCAAAAGTTTCCCGCGAAAATATTAGTTCGGGATGACTGGGAAAGTTTAGTTCGACTAAAGTTTGGTGAAACATGAGACACTCTCAACTACAGTTTTGGCAAAATTCAACCCAACTTATTCGAGATTGTCTCACTACATAACTAAGTTTTTTCTAATAGTAGCCAAATGAATCTTTCCACATACTAAAGAAAAAGAAAATCAACCCAATCATTCTCTACCTCAGATGCTCGGAAGAAACCATCCTCCTACCGGGCGAACAGAACCGCACTCTGCGCCCGGAGGACGACACCTGGGATGAGGAGTCGCGCCTACCTGCCGAGCTGCGCGTCCTGGCGCTGCGCGAGATCGCGCGCAACTGGCGCGACTGCCCGGTCGATCTCGACTCGCTGCCCAGCCTTGAGGACAGGGATCATCTGCTGGAGCTGCTGCCACTCGACCTGCCCTTCGAGCTCGTCGTTGAGAAGATACCGTATGAGCATTACTGGCGGCGAGCCGCTGAGGCGAGGTGAGAAATTCGTCGGTATTCCCAATGTCATTAATTTTGATCGATAAAAAGGGAGCGCAATCGAGAGCCAAAAAGTGTCTTTCTAATGGAATTCGGAAAGAAGGATACTCTATTTAACCATGAGTGGCAATGAAATTGAAAACTTTTAGACAGGTAATAGTTGAAGAATATCAGTGCACGAAAAGTAAACAAACTTTCTATTTAATTTTTTAGATAAATTGATAGGCTCTCCTAAAATCAACGATTTTTCGAATATTTGCCTTAGGCCAATCGTGCAAACGTTACCTACGTTTAATTAAAAATATTCCTTCATTTTCCTATATACTATACTAATGCTATTGTTGATGTAACCCTCGTTATTATTCATTTCAGTATCCAGAAAAAGGAATAAAAAATTATCGATATATTTTTTTTATAGTCATGAAAAACTTCAGGATTTATAGACAGTCGTAATTTATAGTGGAATCGGAGGGAACCATAAAAGCGCGAATTTTTTGTACAACCATATCGATTATCGGTATGGAGAGAGTCGACCGTGCTTAGTCAGTAAATTTAAGCTTTTAATATCGAAGTGGTTCCATTAGGAGCGGCGAACTGCACGTATATTTCAGGAATTGATTCTACATTACGTATTGTTAATAGGTATCGGTCATGTTGGTTTTTTCTGCTCCACGGGCCGCGATAAATCCACGCGTCTTTCAATTTAATTAAAATCTGCCGCAGTCGATAAATCGAAACTCGCGCGAAAAGATTAGCGAAACAGTAAGTTGTCCAATTCTTTTTTTAATTCTGCTTATTCATCGCAGTTTTAGAGTGCCAAGTGAACTGATGAGAATAGTATTTATTGTATGAAATAAAAGCTTTTCAATCGTGATATTGAGCAGGGAAATTAAGAAATTGTAGCAACTGTCTAATTGTTCTCCTACATAGTATTTCTTGTTATTAATTAAATGAGAATTGCAAATCTATTCGTGTTTTTTAACTTTCAATGCCATTCAAATTTTTAGTTCGATCGATCTGACCAAAATACGTACTCATGAAATATTTCACATACCTTGTACTCTAATCACGCAAACAGCGATTTCTATTATTCGTAGCTACGCCAGTACGTGAAACTCGTTGATAATACAGTCGCTCTAACTGTTTAATAAGACACGAGCCTATTAATAAACAAAAACACCTCGTCGGCTCGAATCACTTAACCCTCGAAAGTTCAAAAGTCAATTATAACTTATTAGCCGAGGCTCGGTAAAAATAATTTCGATGAATTATTTGCCGGCGCGCAGGGCAGTGAAATAAGCACAGGCGAACAATTTTCCCCAACTTTCGGCGCTTTTACGGGCCCGCGCGGGGAGGGATAAAAGTCGCTACCTACCCGCGAAGAAAAGTTTTTGCAGGCTTCGAAACTTGCCCGCGAGTGTCTCGTAAATTTCGGGGGCAGAGCCGCGGCCGCCGCGGTATTAATCATTCGAGCGCCGGCGATTTTGTGCGTCGCGGGCGTCGACGCTGCCTCGGATGCGCATCGTAACGGAACAATATATAGGTATATGGGTTGTATAGCATTTCTCGTTTATAGTGATATGCTTTGCTAAGATGTAAAATAATAATAATAGTATTGTGGATCTGACGAGAAAATTTTTAGGTTCTAAATAGGTTCTATTAGGTTTAGCTCAGTATACCTAACTTAAAAGTGAAATAAATATCATACTTATACTTTAATATAGTTATAAATAATAAATTTGAAATTTTTCGTAACAGAACAGTTTGACATTAACCGCACGTACGACGTAAGACATGCACTTTTTATCTAAATATTTCCCAACAAGTGCGCATCAATTTTCCCTGACCAGCCAAAACAATTCTCACCGCGCCATACATAACCCCTTCCCGCCGAACGTATCTCCTTCCTCGAAAAAAAAAATAGGTCAAAATTCACTTCTCGGGGGGGGGAAATCGATGCGCCACGAGCTCGTAAAATAAGCGATTCGATTGGCGGGCGCGCGAGTGCATCGGCAAGTAAAGGACGGCCGTACGTAAAAAATGCAAATCCGAGGTCCGCCGGCAGCGGTGGGCTTTAAATCTAGAAAATGGTTTTATTTCAACTGGTGCATGCACGAGTGGGAAATATTCTCTTTGTCTTTATGAAAAATTCAAAGCGTAATAACCGTCTCGTCGTGGTAGTGCCATTATACGCGCGCGAATGGATTCTTGTATATACGAGGTGAATACGAGGGATTTTTTAATGGGATTATGAGGTGAATTTCGACGAAAAGTTCTTTAATGCTAAGACGAAGAAAGTTGAAAATTTGTAAGTTTATTGGATTTCTTTTGTCGGTCAAATTTTCCGTTATGCATGCACTTTTTTTCTCTCAGCGGTTGTCGCGAAGGTAGCTGATGTAAGTAAATTTTCCTTAAGGGAACAAGCCATGATAAAAACTGAAAAGTAAAATATCATTTTTATAATTAAAAATTTACTAATAAAGTAATTTTTCATAGTGAAAATTCAAGGAGTTTGATAGCAATAAATTGTTAATTATAATATACGGTATTTTATTTATTTGTTGCAACCGCGGTTTGACTTCTTAAATACTCGTATGCGCAGATTCTAGAAATAATTTATTGCACACAAATTGTAGAGTAAAATTGTTCTGAAGATAAATAAATTAAGAATGATAAAGTTGCTGTATTCCTTGACAGTTAAATTATGCTTCTATTAAATTCACTTTTCACAATAGTAAGTTTGTTTTCATTTAAATACAATTTGAAGAAAAAAAATCGTATATTTTGCCATGCGTAGTGAATTCTTCATGAAACAAAGTTGATTATACAATGGTTAAAACGTATTTTCGTGCTATTCCTCTCTGCGGTTCCGGATTTCCATCACCGGTGACCTTTTCACCCAACCGTGGAATTTTCAAGTTATTTTACGAGGATTAATGTTTCTCCCGAATCGCAGAGTATTTAAGAAGTCAAGACATTCTCAGTTCTTTTATATTTTTAACGCTCTAGAAGTGAAATTCGAAGTTACCGAGTTCGGCAATAAAAAAGAGTATTCTGGATAATATGGGATACTACATACGTATGTATGCATGACTGCGGGTATTATTTGTGCTCAGGGCAACTTTCGAACGGATGCATGTATCATGGCAAAACTTTGCGAGTACATCATAGCCCGAAATGTATGTAACGTTGATTAAATTTCGGAGTTTAGCTGGATTATATTAAGTTATTCGTGTATGATGGCTAAATTTCAGTAAATATTTTGGGATTTAATTATTTAGCAGAAGCTTTTCGGTCAAAAGACTAATATAATTTATAGCTGAGTGTCCGTGTGCGCTTTTGAATGTCTAACTAACCTTGTTATTTCATTCATTTTGGCGAGAATGTTATGAGTATAATTTGATTTTAATTCATTACACTCGAGTGAATTTGAAATATCCTTTATTATCGCTCTTTCATTTTGTAGTAGAGATGTATTTTATGCGTGTATACTGAATTCGCACGAAGTGTCTTTTCAATAACAATTCAAAAATAAATTAAAAAAAAACTTTTTACTTATTTCAGAAAAGTTAAAGCTGAAAAACAAATCTTACTTTTGCTTCAAAACTTAGGCCATCGTCTTTGAAAATTTCCCTTCCAATAATAATGTCAAATTTATCGATTACACTCTGAGCAATCTTTTCAAAAGCATCATTGACATTAGACCACCACTTTACACAACCCCATTACCAGCCTTAAAAACTAATAACACCCTTACAGAATAGACACCTCTCCGATACTTGCCCGCACAGGAAGCCTTGACTTCGCGCTTCCTCGTCGCTCGCCCGCCGCCGAGCCGATAAATAACGGGGCGCGCGCTCGCGAGCCATGAATATATGCGGGCCGATATTCCCACCGGGCGACGAGCCAAGTTCGTTCGCACACGTGCGACACGTGCAGCCGAGGCGCGTGTGTTCGAAGGTGTTGCTCGGCTCGCGCTCGAGGTTTTACTACACGGGTCGCGTGGCAAACGCGGAGATGGATGGAATTGAAAATTGCAGAAGTTGAAGGTGGTGTGTAAGCTGCTTTTGCCCGGAATTATTCTTTCCTTCCTTTTGTTCGTATAGGTATATATGTGGGTTGGGTAATTGGAGGGATAACTAAGCGACACGCTTAGATTACATTTATCTCTGATTTATTAGCGTGAAATGTGCGAGTTGTGTTTTTAGGCTTGTTGGAATTAATAGCTGACAGAACGCTTAAAGAATTGGTGATGAATGGATTATTTGTATGAGAAAGACAAATAGAATAAGATGAATATATACCATAGCAGCTAACTATGATAAATGGTAATTTATCACTTAAAATGTTTCCTTGGCTGTTCCGCACATTCGTTGAGAAAAGTATTGGATGATTTCAAGTGTTCGAATTATTTCGTAATATCGATTGTCTTACTAATAACTGTTTTGATTCTTATTTTTGAAAACTAAAATAAGTTTGAAAATAGAGCTTCGAGATGAAGGCTATTAGTATTAGCAAAAGTTATTATGCAAGTTCGTAAAAGCATAGGTATTTTAAATGACATTTTCTCATTTAAAATGCATAGGTTTTTACGATCTCTTATTACTCTTTACGAATGTTGGGCTTACTTTTAAAATTCACTCCAAAACCAACCCTTTCAAAGGAAATTTTCGAAAACTTGGCAAAACTCGAATATAATGTTTACAATATTGTGCGACTGGTTTTAAGCATGAACAAAGCCTCAGTAATCAATCAACGTTAGTGCCAATTGAAGCCATTTAAAATTGTCTTGAGTGACGTAATAGAGGAAAAATGTATAACTAATGTGTACAACGAAAGTAAATATGAAATGTGTCGATTCGATAACAGTGTCAAATACGTCAATCATCTTATCAGTTTATATTCCAATAGCTGTAGCTTTGATATTTATTTCTTTGTACTTATCAATCACAGCGGTTTTCAGTCGTAAACGCGTTATATAACAGCTACAAAAATAGTAAATACGCATATATAGCTATTTACATAACATTAGGTATTATCAAAAAATATAGTTTTATAAATACTACTTTATCTAAGAAAAGTTCTCTTCTAATATAATATATGAGAACAACATTTACAACATTATAGATAGATCTGACAGAATGAAGAATAGTTGAAGTACAAGCTGAGTACTACATTCATCATAGTGCGTGCATAGCGAGATAACGCTATATCCTAGTTGCACATGGGCAGTCAGAACTAATTGACTAATTGTAGTTAGATGCATCTGTGTATCTTCATTACGAAGGGCCTTCAAGTCGATAGAATCGGTATTACAAGCTATGCACTGTTGCAGACAGAAGGGAAAATCAATGCGCTATGTGTATATGAACCAACGGTATAAGGGTTAGACTAAACAGAAATAATTGCAAAAGTAAAGAACGAACATTGAGTTTAACATTGAGAAACTGTTCGATTTAGAATATTATTTATCTTATGAAGATAGTACAACTAGTGAAGTATTTTTTTCTTTTTTTTAAACAAATTTTACATACACTGAAATCGTATTTAGCAAATAAATATCAAGTTTATATCGCCCACTTGTTTCCACTTCTATTATCAAGCCCAAACACAGCAACATTACGTGTCTCGCAGATGGCCTTTCAACGATCCAGCGGCACATGGCGACTCCTGGCTGAGGCTCTACTGCGAGCGCCACTTGTCGGAGCACCTGGAGCGCCTGTCGCCGGCGTACTTCGAGGCCGAGGCGGACGAGTGTCGCAGGCTCCTCGGCCTCGTGCGACCGCACGCGCGCGCCCTCGAGCTACGACAGCTCGCGCCCCTCAGGTGCGTATTACATGCGGTGCAATACGGCTGCTTGCCTCCTCGATGCTTCTCGAAGCGCGAGCTTTATGTGTATTTGTAGCTTTGTTTTTGACTTTACAATAAATGCTTTAAAATGTCATTTTTTGCTGATAGGAAATTGCGAAAATTCAGATCTAGCAAGAATAAGATTTATAGATGTGCGTGTAATATAGTAAAAAGATTTTTTCAAACTTTTCAAAGTGTTAGATTAACAAAGTTTTTTAATTTTTTTTATAATTCTACAAAACGTAATATGCTATTTCGATGAGAATAAGGAAACTTTCTTGAAGCTTATAATATTGTAATTGCATTTTTGCGTTGACGTACTGGACTTGTACAACTATAACAGCCTTAAAGTTTATATTAAAAGTAACCGTAAATTCTGAAATTTTCAGTTTTGAGAAATCGGTAGCATCAGATGAAAATTACCGATATATTCGTAAAATGATTTTTCTTATTATTTTTTTTTTTTACAATTCTGGCACTGTTTCATAAGTTATTGAAAATGACAAAAAATTCCAGTCGAATTCTAGCCGTTTCCCCCACTTTACCGCACGTGCATCTGAAGCGAACGATTCAATATGGTTTCAAAATGTGCCTTTTATGAGGCATATATTAGGAAATATTACATCAGAAAGTAATACTGCCGAAATTGAGAATATTCTATAATATTTTATCGATTTCACATCGAAAATGCGGATATTCTCATGCGATGAATAAAAATACTTTTGTGGAATGATAAAGTAATGACCGAACGACTCTTACAAAATACTAAATAAATCTTTTGTACCCAAAAATAATCCTTAAACGTCAATGAAAATGAATAAAATAATATCACACCTGTAAGTAGAAAACATCGAGTTTAATCAGACAATAAAATGAGAATAAATGAAATTCTTTTCTCTATCAAAGACAACCATATTCTGCTACAAAAGTCCGGTTCATCGGAAATAAAATGAATTCTCGGCACGTTCGCGCAAAAACAAACCCAACATCGCTATTCGAAAACATTTCCCTATATCAAATACATTTTTCGGCCCCGAAGACGAATCGCCTCGAACTTTTCGAACGCTACCGCAGCGCCGCTATACACGCGTTTCGCGCCCGCATGCACACGGAAGTCAGTCGATCTATTTCAGCGCTTTACGACGCGCGCGTGCCGCGTGAATTCGGTAATTAATTCTCACAGTTCGGAAATAAAACTCGAAAGCCGAGTTGATTTGAATGGCCTCTGGAAATTCTAAACAATTCATTGAATGCACGGACTCGGGAAGAATAGCCGCAGCTCTCCGTGAGAGTTATTTTTGCTAAAATTATTAAAGCTCGCTTAGCTTTGTAAGGAGTCGAGATGAAAATAAATAGACGCTTCGAGCCGTTGGTTGGGCAAAGAGCTTTTATGGAAATTAAAATTTAAAGTAAAACGTCAGGTTGTTCAGTAATTTCCGCTGTTTTACCTTCAATCTAGGATGATTAAGTAATTAGATTAATTTATTGTATATTGGATTAGCGTTTCTATTAATTTGAAAATTGTATTTGATGTTATAATATTAATTCGACAATACTGGAAATTAAATTGAAGTGCTTGGTGCAATTAAAGCGATACCCACCCTATTACCCGAAATTGGCTTCCCGTTTTTCTCTATATCCCGTTTACTTTATTAAACTTAAAACGTGTCAAAGAATATA
>JAPYZP010003715.1:0-13414 GCA_030522985.1 Torymus sinensis | reverse complement strand
TTCTTCTGTGATCTTTGCTTTTTCGTAAAAAGTCAATTTTTCGCTGGTATAAAGTATTGAATAAAGAAAGGAGAAGTCCGCGCATAGGTAAAATTATATATCAAAGGAAAAAATCAGGTCTTAGAGATGCGGGGAAGCAGAGTTATCGCAGAATGTAGCGTTCACACTAGTAGTAGTAAGAAAATATTAAATTTATAACCAAAATAAAACATTTTGCACCATTCTTTTTGATTTTCTGGAAATTAAATAGAAGTTTGTGACAGAAGGGATCATTCTTTGCAGTTTTCGAGAAGGCGATACACCTTTAAAGTAATTTTTTAAACGGTTATAAGACACCTCACTCCCTTCAACATCACACTTTTCTCACGTTTATTAAAAACGAAAAATCTCGTTAACCATAACGAGAAACCATAGATAGTCGAATCCGCATAAATTAAAATTAAGCGCAGGCAGTCAAAGTTTGACTGGCAGGCGTGAGAATTTTAATTGGCTTAGACGGGGCAGAGCCGCCGAGAGAGCTGCGAAAACGGAGTGACAACGGCGTTGGCAACAGTTTCCGGATGTAACGCCTCGCTTCTCATTGAAAATTGCAGCTCCTGCTCCTCGCGCGTCATTATGCAGTTTCGCCTCGTCCAAAAATACGGCCGCTACGTGAGTTGCCGAAAATTTTCCCGAGCAAATCGTATTTTCGGTCTTTTTCGAGAGGCGTTTTGGAATAGCAATTTCAAAGGAAAGGAGTTCGAATAGTTCAATAATGTTACAGTGGGTTATTGGATTAGCGGTTGTAAAATTTTACATTCATAAATGAGGATATTATCGTTTTAAATTTATTAGTGATCCTTAAAATATCTAAAAATTTTTTATTCTTATCGTTAAACTAAAAAAATCTTTTTATGCATTTTTTTTTTAAATATCTACTCATATTTCAAGTAATCTAATTAAATTTTGAATCAATTACACATTCATAATTTGAACTAGAAAGCTTAAACCCTCTAATACCACCGCGATGTCATGATTATTATCTGCGAATAAAATTACTTCAACGTTTAATCAAATCGCCGGTAAAATAGTTTTGAATAAAAGTGAGTATAACTCTTTGAATTTTCCAAAATACCACCATAGTTTAGAGCAAAAAGTAGTATTTAACCTGAAAAATAATCTTTACTCTAACATCATCTCAAATAACTATCACCACGACTTTACAGCAACATCTACACTCCAAACCTCTTCCCCCACTCTTCTCACAATCCTTTCAACCCGTTCACCAATAAACCCGCGATCCCCATTATCGAGCAGCCACTCTTTCTCTCTTTTGCACAGACACGAAAGAACTCCGCCGTCGTCTTTACGAGCGCGCGCCGCGATAATGGCCGGGGAGTCGGCCAAGACGTCGTCGTCGTCGTCGTCGTGTGCCAACGGCGCGGCCGATGCCTTTTTACGAGCCGCCGGCAGCGCCCGCGAGTGCAAATTGATTCGCCGCGCGCTGTGCTGCCAGCGCCGGATGCGCGCAGCCGGAAGACCGGAAGCGCGCACGGGGGTTCGGGGTAATTGTGCCGAGACGAGGGTTTGATTATTCGTTTTTCTTTTTAGGAAAGGGGGGGCTGTGGTGGGTTTTTAGGTTCGGAGAAATCTAGTTTACTTGCGCCAACGCGTGTCGACCGGTTTTGTGTAATAAAAATGGGGGTTGCGTGATTTTTCGGGTAAATACATGAAATTTTTAAGCCATATACTCATTTTTCATGAAAACTTGAAAATCTCTTCTCTGATTCCCTTGTACGGCTGGACTGTGGAAGTATTGAGCTGAATTTTTTGAAAATAACAGATGATAAATGGAACTTTCGTGGTGTTGATCTTCCAGAAGATAATAAAGATAATTAATTGCACTCAATTTTAAGATATCGAGTTCCAACTAGCTCCGTACAATATGAATTTCAATAATTTTCGCTTCCGCGTAAAAAGGAATATGATAAAAAAGGCATTTAATTTAATTCATGTAACGTAATGCAATATTATCCTAGTTAACCTCACCAATCTCGTCTATATAATTTTTTTTGCTTTTAGAATGGCGCGTGTAGCTGTATTAAAAAACATAAGACACTGCAAAACCGTCAAACTCCTACAAAGAACATAAAAATCAATACACATCAACACACATCTCTATCGATACATCCCCGCCGCGTTTCACTCCACGCCACGTCGGACCGATGCCCAGACTAATCCGATTGTTTTGATAGCTCTCTTCTCCCACCTCCCGCGGTTACATATAATTTGGGGGGTGTGGGTTGTGTGGGGGGGGGGGGGGGGGGGGGGGGGGGGCCGATGTGATTTTAATGCGAGTTAGACGCGACGCCGGGGCGGCGACGACGGCGGCGAAGAGAGGAGATCATCGAGTTACGAAAAGTTTTATCGACCAGTAAATCGAGCTTTCCGATGCGACAATGAGAGACAGAGAGGAGGTGGAGGATTGTGCGCGCTAATACGGAAAGTTGGAGTGTAGTTTCGCACTTTTTGGAAGGGGGGTAATAAGGTCGGTCGTGATTGTTGGGTGTATATTCGGGAGTTTATGAGATATATTTTTGATGATTGTTTAGGTTTGTGAAATCATTGCTATTGGTTGAATATTCCAAGATCTTGGATATTTTTAAATGTTTCTTTTCTTTGGTTAAATTCAAATTATTGAATTAGGTTTGTTTTGTGCGTTTATTAGAGTGTATTAATTATTGAATTAGTTGTATCTTAATGAAATTTACTTTACTTTAATATACACTAATAGTAAAAAAATTGTTATTCGAATGAAAATTATAGTTATAATAAATAGCTTAAAGTTTTGTTTAATAAATATAATTTTAAATTCATCTGAATTAACAAACCATGTAATGTACTGTTGTTTAAGGAATAATGCATTAAAGAAAGAACTCATTGAAATTATCTATAAATTATTGTACTTTATATAAAGCAACGTTTAAAAAGCTACTTCGTGTTGTTTAGATTTGTTGCAAACGGCTTAGAACTGACTTGAAATTTAACCATCAGATCCTACTGATTATATCATTCAGCGTATAATAAATTGCCAAAAATAAAACAGCCTTATCTCATTTCGTAACGCAATCCCCTTAACCACAATTCTCGCACATACCAGCAATAATCCAGAATGAAAAGTTACAAACTTCCCATTCCCACTGAACCATTACGTTCACTCCCCCAAAAACTAATAACTCCGCATCATCTCAGCCCCAAACTACAGATCTACACCCCTCCGTCGGCTCCCTCCAACAAACCTCAAACCTTCGCGTCACCTCGACAGCACACAGGTCCGTCCGACCAAAGCCAGACCTCACCACTCACTCTCCTGCTTCTCGCCGTGGCGCACGCGCGAGAGCTGCATGTGCATCATCGAATCCCCGAAATACTCGCCCTCGCGAGCGCCCGGCTCGTGGCTTATTTTCGGACGCGTCGACGCGCGTATTTTTCATTAGGCCGAGTGGATTACGACGACGCGGGGGAGTCTGCTCGATGTCTGATGTCGAAGGTGTATATATATACACACACACATCGTGGTTGGATAAATCGGATTGCGAGTTGGGGGTGCGGGATATTTTAGAGGGTGTGTAATTGTGGAAAGTGCGTCGGGAGGTGATTTGTCGAGAAGCTGATAAAGGTAATTCGGGTTTCTGATGGTGGGAGTGACTAAGTTGTGATTATCAGAATTTTGCAACGAGAAAGCAGCCTCCTATACAGTTATAATTATATTTCATCAAAATTGTTGTAATTTATCGCGAAATCAGATTAGAAATTTCATTAGAGTTCGAACTATAGAAAATTGTTCTGCCATGAAGGAAGGAATGTTTCACAAGTTCAACAACTGGTAATCAATACCTTCACTTCATTTTACAAATCTAAGAAAATACACTCTAAATTTGAATAAGTCAAGTTTCACTTCTTGATTCAGTTAAAATACGTTCACTGCAAATATGTGAATGTTGACTATACGAATAAGTGAATATTGACATATTAAATATGTGAAGTGCTATTATTTCACTAAAAAAATAAGTGAAATCAATATTTAATAGATGACAAATTCACTTATGAATAAGTGTATAAAACATGATTAAGTAATTAACTCACTTATTTGGAAGTGAAAAATACCCTTATTCAATATGTCAATATTCACATATTCGCAGTGAACGTGTTTTGACTAAACGAATAAGTGAATATTGACATGTAATAAGAGAAATTTTAACTTATTATGGAAGTGGACGTCTTTTTTAACTTTTAAATAAGTGAATGATATAGGCTTTGACATGTTAAATTTTTAACTTATTTAAAAAGTGAAAAAGACATTGACTTCTTCGATAAGTGAAAACTTGACATATTTAAATTTCGAGAGCAATCGCATATAGTAAAAATCAGAACAACCTTCCAACAAAAAATAAACCAACCATCAAGTTTAACTACAATCGACACTGATTCACCGTAGCTGGAAGAGCTCGACTTCTCGCACTGCAAGCTGGGGAACGAGGGGGCGCACGCGGTGGGCGCGTTCCTCGCCGAGCGCCGGCGGCTGGCCCGCGATCGACTGCGAACCGTGCGGCTGACGAACAACGGCATCGGCGCCGACGGCCTCGCCGGCATCGTTCACGGTATGCTGAAGGAGGAGGACGAGGACGAAGAGCAAGAGGAGGCGAAGGAGAGAATGCGCGCGTCGGCGGTGAGGTGTCTCGATCTCAGGCTGAACCCGTTCGGCGACGACGGAGCTGTGCATCTTGCAGCCTGTGAGTGAATTATACTGTGATATTTCTAATGGGTTTTTATTTGTTTTTGACAAAGAATTTTTTTAGAAAAGACATAATTTCTAGCATCGGTATCGATTATACTTTGTCCGAGACCAAACGTGACAAGAGTACGTAATAGAAACTGCATTATTCAAGAATTTTCACGTTTACTAAAATTACCTAGTTTTAATCATAGATAATTTCCTTAAGAATTAATATACATTTATCATAAGCAAAGAAATTATTTTTTTTTTTAATTAACATAATAATACCACAACCATAATACAGCCTTCCACTAAGCAACGCATCTTCGCAGAATGAAAACTGTATTTATCATTCGCTTCTGAAATGTTGCCTCCGATTTTTCATCATGATAAATTTAATTTTCCTAGTTCTTTTTCTATATAACGCAGTGCGTTATTTCAGAAATAAACTGTTGTACGTAAGTAACAAAACGTGTCAAATCAACGGTCACGCAAGTAAATTTCACCTTGATACTTAAGAAACTAAATTGTGTACTTTAGATCTTGTTAGATTAGATTAGTAGGTAAGACTAATTTAGATTGTTTGAGATTAATTTAGATTATCTGAACTTGGCGTGCGGCGAATTTTGCGGGATTTACTTCATCACAGTTACAAATTTGTGTAACCAGCGCCTGTCATTAACTACTTACATACCCTAGCTGTTACGTTTCTCAGAAATAATCTTATTTATTGGGCGTTTTAATATTTTCGTTTCTATTTGACGGTATAAAAAAAAGGTTTTTGAGTATCATCATAATTAACAAACTGTTTGAACTCTAAATTTATAAAGACTCTTCGAAATGACTAAAATTCCGAAACTAACCATTACAAACTGAACAACAGCATATAGCAACCTCTTTAAAAATTGTTGCTCACAGTTCTCCTGAGATACGCGAACCTGGAGCAGCTGAACGTGAGCGGTTGCGACATGGGCGCCGACGGGGGCATGGCGCTCGCCGAGGTTCTCGCCTCCGGCGACACCAAGTTCCGGGCGCTCAGCCTCGACTGCTCCAACAACCACTTGGGACCCATCGGTGAGAGAGCTTGACATGAGTTTTGAGAGCTTCAGCTTTTGTTTATTTTTCAGCCTCTTATAGAGGGATAATAATGTATCGGGAATAGAAATGTTTGCGTGGATTATGCATGATGTTTTTACTTGCTACATTAAAAATTTGAAAAGTTAAACTGAAATTTATCGGAATCGATGTAAAAGGATCCGAATCCATGCTCGAATTAATGTATTCATGTTAGATTTGTACGCATTCCAAATTAACGATTTCATTCATTATTTAAACCTTTTATTGCAATAACTAAATATAAATACGATATAGAAACTATATAAAAGGTAAAAAAAACTAGAAAGAATGAAAAAATTATCTGCATCACTATAGTAATTTTTATAACCACAAATATTTCACAATAAAGCCCTATATAATTTTTCACTATAACCATCAGCACTCTCAGCATCTAAAAGCATCCTCTCAGCTCCCCTCCGTCATCTTCCCCGCGCGAAACGCAAACCGACAGCCTCCGCAGTCGAAACTGGAACGCGCGCGCTTTTTCCACCGCGAGAACACTTCCGAGGTCAAGTTCGAGCGGCCTTAATGCAATTGCAGCCTGCGGGCGCGCGCGCGCGCGTTGTTTGTTGCAGCCGGCGAAGCCTTTGAAATCGTCGCCAAGTCGTGCGCTGCCATAACCGAGCTCGACGCGAGGATGTGCGGCTTCCGCAAGGAATCCGAGTACTCGATCAGCGAGAGCGTTAACAGGTATGACGAGTGTAAGTGTGTGGTAATGTTATTGAATTGTATGGTATATGGAGATGTGGGTTTGAAAGTTTTTGAAGAATGTAAGTAAACTTTGACAGATATCGGGAGGTGTTACCTTATAGAGGTTGGCAAATGTTTTTATTAAACTTTAAGATTGACATAAAGGAAAATCCGTAAAAGCTACCGTTTCCAAAATCTTACGGAAATTCGTTATTACTTTATGATCAGATTCACGTTTAACTTTACAAAGAGCTTTAGAATGTAATGTTATATAAGTTCGTGAACTAAATTATTATCAAACTATAAATAAATAATAAAATATAATAAATATTAAAATTGTACAAGAACAAATTATATTTCTCTGCAGAATATATGTCCCGCTAAAGTAAAATTACAACAATTAATATTATTAATCTATTAAATATTAATTAGCAATTATAATTATTCATAAATAACACACCGAAACATTATTTCTCCTGAATATTATTACCCTTTAAAATAAAATAAATATACTTATTAAATCATCACACTTCTCGCCACTTACGACCACACAAAAAGCACCTTATGAAAAATGCATTACCAGCCTAATAAATATACTGGGGCGGGCCGATCGGCTTGCAAAACCGCAGTGTAAAAAATTTTGCCCGCACATCCCTCGTTTATCACGCCCATTAATACACGATCGAGCGCGCGTTAACCTTCGCCGAGGGGCCGCTGTTGGACCGGCGCCAGGGAGGCCGGGGGATTGATTCGCCGATGTAATTAGCGGTAATCGCGTCGGGCGGGACGGCGACGATATGAATATGGCCGGGAGGTGGTGGCGGTGGTGTACGTACACGTTGCGTTTTTCAAGCAGCGCCCGCGGATGGATGAGATAAGGCCGTTGATGGACTGCCTGATGAGATTTTGTTGGGATATGGGCTTGTCGAGGCAATTGATTTGAAATTTTTTCTTTATTGAGCTTCGGAACAAGTAAATTTTTTATGAATTATCGTTTGTTTGGTAGGTGCGTTGATTGTGGTTGTGCATATACCGAATTTAATATTTAAAAACTAAAACCTCTACAAGAATTTTAAAATTACTAACAATTACCTAATTTTATAAAAATACACAAATAAAAGCCCAAACATTTCTATAATCTTGTAATTCACATCTCGCACATTTTACCATACTCTAGCTGCGTTCACTTAAACCTCTACCAAATGAATTTGGAAAACCTCCGAACTCCGCGTATCTCCGTTGTCCCCTCCATTCAAATTCAATCGCGCAATACACCGAGCGAGCTGCGAGCGTACAGTATGCAATCAAAACCTTACTGCTGCCAGCAGCCGCCTCATCACGCGCCCCAGCTGTTTGTTACCCAAACATCGCGTCCAGAGTCGCTCCTTAAGTAGTTCGTCCAACTATAATGCGCGGCTACCGAGATTATACAGCCCCCGAGAGGGACGAGAGAGTTTCTCCTGGCCGTGCACTCGCGCACGTAAGATAGATACAAAGAGAGATTACGCGGAGATTAAACTTTGTTTGCTCGTACGTCGAATCGCTTTTTCATAGAGCTGTGCCGGGGACCCGGGGTGCAGTGCTGCGCGAATCCGAAATTTCGACGTTAATTTAATCGCCGAAGAGAAAAGTTATGAATTTTTAAGGTGGAGGGGGAAGGGCAAAAAATAGAAAGAGTTTGGAGTTTAGTTAGATAAGGAATAGTAAGTATCTGCACTGTTAAAAATTTTGATGAAAACTTCAGCAACATGTAATTCAAGTTTTTTCCAATTACGTAATTGAAAAATTCAACAACATCTCAACTTAAAATTGAAGCAGTTTACTTGAATTTTCAATTATTGAAATTCAGAATGTAAAAAATTACATGAGTTTTTTCAATTACATGTAATTGAATAAACTTTGAAAAACAGTGCGAATGCAAAATTCAATCAAATGTTATTGAATTTATTTTCAATAACCTGTAACTGAATTTTCAATCACTTTTTGTTGTTGAATTTCTTGTTGAATTTTCAAGCCATTTCTAACAGCGTAAGTAATTGAATTTTTGCAATGTGAAATAATAAGAAATTGAGCGAACAAATATATCGAAAAATAAAATATGAAAAGAACAATAAATTTTGAAGTATATTGAAGCTCATCCAGCTTTGCAGTAAATTATAGTCTATTATAATACGTAATATCAAGAAGTAAAATATCTGTAAAATAGTTTTCGAAATTTTGCAAATTGTATTTTTTGGGGAAAACGTGCCAATGTACATTTTCGAAAGCGTCGAAATGACGTCAATCGATATATCTTTAATTGTCGAAAATCAAACTCGGTGCCAAAAACGTATCCATATTTCACAATCTTTAGTATCTTTTGCAATATTTTCGTGTAATTACACTGCAATGTATCAATCATCAATATCTAAGTCGTTATAGACTATTAAGGTTAGTAAATGATACATAAGAATTTTCAGATATTAATATAAATGTGAGATTTTTCAAATGAGACATCACTTTTCGCGGCAGCAAAACCATCATACAACTACCCCAACCACGCAAACCTCCACGTCGTACACGACGACAAATATTTTCCCCCGCGCGCGAAATCCCGAGCCTCCGGCAAGAATCTCATAACCGCTCGTTTCGCGTACGCGAAAAAATGTCACCACGCGCGGCGCCCAGAATCTCGGCCTGTTAATCCTCCTCATCTCACGCACACCAGACGAGAGGAAAAAAAAGAATCGCGTATAGTTACAGTACGGACTAAGCTTGTTATGCGCGAGCTTTCGCTATGCTGTGTGCACACATGTAGTCCGCCGGGTTTACGAGGATTTCATTGTCCGAGATAAAAGGGTTGCGTGGAATTTCGACCGGCCGCCGCGCGGTTTGTCGTCGGAGTCGTCTGGTGCTGTTTTTGGGGGATTTGAGGGGGAAGGATCTTCGGGTGGTATGGTGGAATTTTTGAGTTTTGATTGTTGTTATACTTATAAACTGTGGGAATTTTTGGATTTTGTTTCTGTAGCAATCGGTTCGTGTTTATTCTGATATGTATTTTATTCCTTATTTTTGGAGAAAGCTTTTACATTAAATGTAAAAATGGATTTTTTATACTTTGATAATTAAATATTTTAGTAGATTTGTTTTGATATTTTCTCTAACTTATGTCTAATTAAAACTTTTCGGCATAAAATATTTTTTTTATAATGTCATTTATTATGTTTTTTTTTCTAATTAATGTTGAAAAATTTCTAATAAAATGAAATCATTTGTAAAATGGTATATTTTAAAAATAATTAAAACCTTTTACTTAAAAAAAAATATTTATTTACATTTACAAAAGTTATTTGTATTATTAACATGTCGATGATATAAAATCTTAAATCAAGCATCTTCTTCAGATGCATTTCTCTTTTTTTCAGCGCTGGCTTGTTGTTCACTTTCATTTTGTTCTCTCTTCCTCTTATGTTTGTTTTGGTTTCTCTCCTTTTTAGTGGCAGCTCTTTCACCTTGAATAATAGTAGTGGATCTTGTACCCGGTCCCCAATGTGCGCTTGGATTAACTTGAAAACGCAACAATTTCTTCGATTGAGACTTGGGTACCGCATGTAGATGTTTTTCAAAAGAAACTGTGATTGCTGATTCACTGTTTAGAATGGCCATGGCTGCACCATTCTTATCCAATTTTTCTTTTTTTGTTGGATTTTCCTTTTCCCATGCTTTTACTATACTCCAAATAACATGATTTGGTGCATCAGTCTTAACTGAATCTTTGTTTGCATGTGAAAATGAAACTTTCCAGCCAGCATTAAGTATTGCTGAGCGGAATTTCACCATTGGCAGAACTGTACACTTTACAATGGACATTAATCGATCGAGCTGATAATACAAAGGAACATCTAATTCTTCATATATTACATTCAAAACACCTGAAATCCTTCTCACCGTAGTTAAGTTTCTCAAATAACTGTCATCATCACTTTCAATTTCAGTTATGATCTTCTGTACAAACTCTTTGTCATGTAAAGGACCTGTCCATATAGGTCCACCCATATGATGTTTAAATCCACAATTAGCACAACATTGATCAACAACAGGTGCTTTTGGTAGTTTGTATTTGTTTGGTGGCATAATGGTACCTAATGGCTGAATTGTCAAACTTTCACATCCGTTACATTGATATACTAGGCCTAGTTTACTTGTATTCTGCTTACAAGCTGCTTGACTCGTGTGAATCTTTACAAATACTCTTATGTAAAAGTCAGCACTGACCGAAAGCATTGGAGTAATAACTTTACCATAACGTCCGGCATGACTAGCTATATGTTGCAGTAAAATCCTCAAAGCCATTTCATGACAACATTTAGATTTTAAAGAAATTGCACCGTACTTTACATAGCAAGTTTCTGGAGAATTACCAGCTAAAACAGCCATATCAGTAGCAGTTACTAGTAACAACCCGTCGTCTTTAATACTTTGTACAGCTCCATCCAAAAAAATAGAGGGACATCCATAAGGATCCAGATCTATAACATCAAACTTAGTTCTACGATTCTGATACATAACCATGGTTGCATCCTCATGATTCGGTTTAACAATATTTTCCACTTCATTATAAATCACATTATTTTTGATAGCCTCTACAGCCTTGTCAGATATGTCATTTGCAACAATTTCACTGACACCAGGAATTTCTTTTGCGTACCTTATACTACGCAGACCTGTTGCTGAAAGTGCCTCCAGGACACGTAGGCCTGCATGCGGATCCTGCTGATGCTTGCCCTTTAACTTTTCATTGACGTTTTGACTCCTGTCCCTAGAATACTGAGACAACACTGCAATGCTGAGATCTCTATTGAACTCTTGCACCGGATTGTAGAATATGTTTTTCCTGTCCAAAAGTATTTTCGCCTTTCCCTCTTGCAACACTTTCGGCTCTTCTGTGTTCTTCAGTGCCGCTTGAAAGACTGTAGGCTCTTTTTCGTCTTTTTCTCCCATGTTTACAAGCCCCAACGTGACTTTGTCAAAGAGCCTTCCTAACCTGTACCTCAGTCGAGTATAAGAGCATGCCGCGGGGAGTCGATTCATACGAACTGAAAATACCGCCGGTCTAAAAGAGAATATTCCACGGGAGTGCTCGACTGCTCGCTCTGGCATTTCCAGAGTATTGATTAGCGGCAGGTTAGGTTGGGAACAAGTGGCGCGAAAATTCGAAATTAGGTTATCCGATTATTACTTTAAATTAAATTTATTAAGTATTGATGCTTTATAATAAAATATATCCGATTTTAGGGTGATTAAAATAATTTCATAATCATTGTAAAGTTTAATTAAAATAAATCACGTATTAATAAATAAAAACGAATTAATTTAAATTTTGTATTGGTATTTGTCATTTTACCCATTTGAATAATTTTACAGAAATGCCTTTACTATACTAAAAAGGAGAAAAAAAATAATGATTTCTTCTACAATCAAACGATCAAAAGTATAAAAATAAACTCAGTCCAAACAAATGACTAAACTTTTCCGAAATTCAAGTCTAATTTTCCGAACTTTTTCCATCTCGACTTGGAAGCATTTCTCTGGTTTTTTCAACAAAGGTCCCTCGAATTTACGGCTCCTTTTGGATTACGGCGAAATGAGAATTTTTTCAAGCGCGAGGCCTGTCAGCGCGCGAAAGGAAATTAAAATTTATGGCCCATTACGAAGCTCCAATAAATTAGCAGGTTTTTCGCGCCCCTTTCGTGCATTCTTTTTATATACACACACCCACCAGGCGCGAGCTTGTAACTTGAAAGCCAGCCTTATCGCTTTTTAATTGCGCCTGGTGCCATTGATGGACAAAAGCTGTAACGTTGTGTTTTAGAAATATATCTATTTTTGGCTTACGAAATGGTCGTAAATATGGTTTATCGCGTGTTCAATTATGTGGAAACTTTTGAAACAGTATACTGAAGATAAAACATTTATCAGTCAAATAAAATGTTATGAAAATAATAGGTTTTGACCATGAGAATGAGACCATAAACATTAGATGAAAGCCGCATTTTTACTATAGGAAATAATTATTTTGTATGTATTAGATTTTAAAAGAGATGAACTATTATGTATATTTATACACATTTAATTTCAATTAAATAAAATCAAACAAAACAAAAATTAAATTCGCACGTCAATGAAAAATTTATTGAAAATCCTTTAAAATAACTAATAAAATAGTTATTCCAAAAATCCAGGAAAATAGTCAATTCAACTTTAATTAATTATTAATAAACTATGATGAAACAAACATTACAGGTTGTTATGAATCGCGTCTTCGTTCTTTCATAAAGTAATAAATAAATTTTAGAGCGTATATACAGAAAAAGCTTCAATGTTGCCTGACGTCACGCTGTGTGTGGTGGAGTGACGTCAAGCGGTTTTCAGTTCCCCGTGTTCTATACTTTAATTGATAACTGATTAACACTTCAAGGGTATCATGACCCATATACAGATTATGAATGCGTATAGAACACGGGTAACGGATAAACTTTTATAATTTTCAATTTCCAACCTGATTTTCTCGTATATTGTGTTTGAAAAATAATGTGACATTAAATATCACGTGAAATTGTATTTAGATTTTGTATTTTCCGAGTGAATATCAAAAGGACAAACAACAAAAGTAATATCTGTAATAAGTTAAATCGGTCATCAAACGAGCCAGAATCCTTAAACATGTCAAATACTTCTTGATGTAATTCGTAATTAGGCAATTAATATTTTGTATTTACGCGAGCATTGTAATATGCTCTATTATTGTCTAGCGTAGTTACTCGGAAGTCTATTAGGTGAGAATAGACGCGCTCGCGATTTTACTTTCTCTTG
>JAPYZP010003714.1:0-11153 GCA_030522985.1 Torymus sinensis | reverse complement strand
TATATATGTACACAGGCTTTCGACATTTCAAAGCACAAATGTTATACTAAAAGGCGATTTATCAAGTTCACTGAACTAATTCCCACACGTGTACGCGCATACCTAATCGCCCGTACGAAAATCCCCCGCGAGCGGGCAACGATTTATTACACCTTGCGCAAAAGTGATAACGACATATCTCTCTCTCTCTCTCTCCTCGATGCAAATTAAATCGGCATAGATATATACGCGGAGTTTCAGTTAGCCGTGGAATTTCGTATATATATAACAAAACTACTACTTAGCTATAGCTACTTCGTATGCGCGTACGCGAACGCGCGCGTGGATATCGCGCATATGAATCTCTCGCCGCCGTTGCGCGCTTTTCGCGGCTCGTCTTGTATATGATACAGCGTCGCCCGCCGCGCGGGCTGACTTATCGTTCTGTGCTCTCGAAATAACTATATGGAAGTTTGGGGTAAAAGATTTCGTGAGTGGATTCGCGAAACGTGCGCAGAGAGAAGTGGCTGTGCGGTGGCTTACGAATGAGGCTTTAGAAGAATGTCGTTGTAAATTAACGCGGCGGGGCGGGTTTAGGTCGGATGCTTTTGATGATTGATGCGGGAAGAAGACGTAAGGTTGACGTTTTCGGGGGATTATTTACAGAGTTTCGGTGAGGTGACGACAGATACCGAAAAAATATGTCATTTCAGGAGTATTCATGCCTACATCAGATCTATATTATAGTGAAATTCGAGTTCTCGCACATGTACTTTTATTATACACAATTATCACAACTCTAAATAGCCTTTACGCGACATTCATATAACAACCCAAAAAGTAAACGACAACTTATCTTAATGAAAGAAAATTGCTCCACTTCATTTATTCACCAGGCATTCAATCACGTTCCAAAGAGAAAAAAAAACCCACCACTGCAACACACGACAAAAATCGTTATTACTCATAAAAGACCTTGTATATACCTCGCATGCTATGCACACCAAAGACCCATACACTTTCACATACACACAGACACACACACACACACATACTCGTTTTCCCCGGCAATTTTTCCGCGCTGCCGGCGGTCAGCCTCGCCGCACGAGATTCCCGGCGATCTGCCGATCATAATACTATACGTGCCCCACGCATAGCTGCCGCCGCCGCCGTCGCTGCAACAAAAACAACAACATCGCACGGCTCTGCGAGCGAGCGAGCGAGCTAGCGAGTAGCCTCTCTCATCTCTCTGCTCTATAATAACGTACCCGCGGCGAGCGAGCGAGCGATCTTGAAAATTTCAAGTGCGTGCCGTGCATGTATACGATGAGAGGAGGAGGCTTTTCTCTGTGTGTATGTATGTATACGTACGTGTGGAGGAGGAGGAGGAGGAGGAGGAGGAAGAGGAAAAAATGAGGTGCACGGGGGGTAAAGTGAGAGGGAGGAATGCGCGCAAGAGAGGAGAGAGCAGGAGGTTGTTATGGATCCTTTGTTTTTGTGGAAATGCGCGCTGAAGGGGACGAGAACACGAGGGAGAGTGAGAGAATGCAGAATTCGTGGGCTTTTAGAGGTTTGCGCGCCTTGTTAGAATATATGAATGTTTGCGAAAGTGGTGCCAGCTGTTGAATATTGTTTAGCCTGTAATTTTTAAGTTTTCATTTAGCCTGTAAAAGTATATATTAAAAATAATGAAAACGACCGAAGGAATTTTCAACAGGTATATAGAATATGCCGATAACGATCGTCTCTTGCCTTCGAAAGCTCTCCGAGCCTCATACTCAATTACACTTCAAGTGGCAAAAACGCGCTTATCCGCAATAACACACCGAGAATGATCCATCTCGCTTATGACGCCCTGAGTACAAAAGAGATCGACTCGAGAGCTTCTTGTCTATATTTTATCGGGGATCTAGCAAAGAATTCTAAATCTGGTATCTTGGGCAAATTTTTTGATGCATACCTGCTTTAAGGCCCTGCTTAATTAAAGGAATTTTTACAACAAATCAGAACCGCAGATATACAATCCTCGACGAATGAAGGATCGCGAACGTCGGTTCGTTTCGAATTGCCTATTAGAATTCCGAAATCGACGCGGAGGACTCTTGCTATATCCCTCGTCCAACAGATAAAAATCGTCGTCATCTACTCCGAAAAGATACGGTTTCCTGTGGGCCCGCTTTGCGCGCGCCTTAATTGGAAAACATGTCAACCTCCTCCTCTAACCCTAATTAAAACTCCGACTATTCCCTCGAAACTAACGATCCACCATAGGGGACCCTTCGGCCCTTCCTCACACCTCGCACCGGAAGTCTACTACCTCTCCTCTGTCTCTCTCTCGCCATACCGACCTCCCCATATATACACCGATACACACACACACATAGCCTCCACACCACGCCTATAATCCTTTCCCCGCGCGGCCTGCCCCTCTCTTCCCCCGTGCGTACATTTCCATTCCCGGTTTTCCCCTCCACTCGCGCGAGATAAGCCATACTCGATGAAGTGCGATCGCGCGCATATAAGCCGGTCTCTCTCTCTCAGTCTAGGAAAAAAGAGACCCGCGCGCCGAGCAACTGGTTCTCCGCGATAGATCGGATGACGCGGGTTCGCTGGATGAGGTGGGGGGAGGGGGGCGACCGCGACGAGGAGGTAGACACGCGAGATGATCGAACGCGCGGTGAGAGAGAGAGAGAGAGAGAGAGAGAAGGTTCGCTATTGCGATAAATTTCTGGAGGCGCGAGGTGTCCAAGAGAAAGAGAGAGAGAGAGAGAGAGAGAGAGAGAGAGAGAACCTTGAGATGAGACTGCGAAGAGGTTCGGCGATTGATGGGATGAGAATCGGCGATTTTTAGGTGGAAAATTAGCTGGTTTGAGGTACGGATTTAAGTGGGTAGAAATCAGGTAATCACGTGTGTTGGCGTGGAGGCTGTTGTTTTTGGTTATCGTAAAGTGTTCGTAAATTGACAACGATAAAAGAAATGTTTCAGTATATATACCGGTCGTACCCGAGGTATGAGCGAAATGGGCTGTACATACATTGCAATTGGCATTGGGCTTCTGATTTTCGATGCTTCTCCGCGTATACTAAAGTAATATGTTCAAGTATTTCGATAAAGTTAAGTGCTCGCGCATAGCTATACGTGATTTTACACGTCGATTATATACCGTGTCTTTTATTTTTTACGATATTATACCGATCACCTCGCGTTTTACAGCATATTTAGAGTGTATATAAGACGAAATTATCACCCGGCTAGCGATGGCAATTCACTTTTATTTTCAAACGGACATCCGAAACAATCTTACAAAATACATCATAAACGTGAATATCGCAATAAAGATTACGTTGACCCTGCGGGTGTCCATATATCGGCTCTACAAACTCCCGAAAAATCGAAACACATCCTACACGGATTTATAACTTCCTACGACATCGTCGTAAATAATATACTCGAGGAACTAATTACTATAAATTTTTCGACCTCGCCAAGATTCATGGCTGATATGCCAGGGAGAGAATCGCGAGGCACGGGCTGGATTTGTAGAAACCGATTTTTCTCCTCTTCCCGTGCGACGCGCGCTCCGAAATATATAAAAATTTCGTGCTTGACGCGTCGGATGTATGGTGTCATAGCTAAAATTGGAATCGCCGCGGTAACCTTTAAGTTTCGGCTTTACGAATATACATTTTTTTCGTCTCTCTCTCTCTCTCCCGTCTCAGCAGCGGCCGCAAGGACTTTTAATTTCTTCCTACTCTAAAGTCCAGTATATCGTGATTTACTCTTTAAATTTGCATACGCGGCTTATGTTTTATACATTTAACTTTTTATTTTCCTTTTTTTTCGCTGTATAACAGACGTATTTGCTGACCATGACAATATTATTATACTCGAAAAGTTTACTACCGATTTTCATATGCTAAATTCTTCACTACTTTCGTTTTACTCTCACACCGGATTAATAATTTCAGCCATTGCTGGCCTCACAGGCAATCCCGAGCCTATATAGAAAACGATTTATAAAGCCACAATATAGCATCGGTAAGCCAGCCGCGTAATTCAACTCCGTTCCCACTGTAATTCACCTGCAACCAACAACAACCAAGATATTCAATTGAATCAAGAAGCGTCCAACATTATAATATCTCCAAGCGCCTATATGTACAGAAACCCTCATATCCCACCAAACAACCGATCGCTGAACGTTCTACACACATTCTGTCCTCGCGAAACCCCAGCGTATATATACCTAAGAAAAAGCGTCGTTATAATCTAATAGACCAGTGCGGTCACGTTGCTCGCGCGTAGAACCGCGTCCGTGAATAATTCCCGCACCGCTGCTGCGCACATACCCAGCTCCCCCCTCCCAGAAAATATCGTCAACCTCAGCCGATTATGTACACATATATATATAATATATCCATCTCATACTTATACGATATTACCCAACTGCAGACCGAGAAAAGTGAAATCGCGCGGGCGCGCTTCGCTTCTAACTACATATTTGTTTTCGTCCGACTATCCCCGCCTCCTCATTACAATGCGTCACGCGCGCTACTGCGCCACTGCACGATCGTCATTGCGCACCTCGCTCGCACGCGACATTGCATTGCATCGTACAGTCCCATATCACGCCGGGCCCTCTCGCATCATTATCATCGCGCGGGCGCGCTCTTTAAACTCCGCCTCATCCTCCTGGCCCTAAAAGGCTGCGCGCGGTTCTCTCTCTCTCGCGGGCTGGCGCGCGACATCACACAGCTGTGCCCGCGCGCGAAACACACGCTCGCTACTCCGCTGCTGCTCTCGCTCGTTCCTTTCTCCTCTCTCGCGCTCGCGCAAGAGTACCGATATTCGGGCGTACCTCTCTCTTCCTGTATGTATATAGATATCCTATCCTCTGCTGTAGCAGCAGCTCCACGGCAGCATCTGCGCGACACACAACTGCACTGACACAGAGAGACACCCACACACACGGACACTCACTGCGGGGCGAGATACCGATCTCAGTCAGTCGCGCGCGCGCGCGCTGCCGAGCAAAAAAAGGAGGCGCGAAAAGGAGCGGCGCGCCGCCGCACACACCGACGCACGCACAAAGTGTTATACTGCTGCTGCTGGTTGCTGCGCTTACTGCTGTCGCTCGGTACTGTGTGCGCGCTCTCGCTGTGGCTCTGGCTCTGCTGGCTGCTCTCCGCGACGTCGTCGCCGACGAAACTGGACGCTCGGCTCGCTCGCGCCGGCGGAGATGGTGTTGCCGAGGTGCTGCGGTGCGCCGCGCCAGTGAGACAGAGAGAGAGAGAGAGGCCTTACCTTCGAGAGAGGGAATGCTGTGTATGTGTGTGAGAGAGAGAGAGAGCGCGAGCGTGGGTATTATGAGTGTGTTGGAGAGGAGGTATATGGAGGGTTCCGCGCGGATGGATGGACCGGTAGAGTGGAGGTATATATAGAGGTGTGAAAGATCGGGTGGGGAGAAAGAGGCTCTTCCTTTTCTTTTCGGATGAGACGGGATGAACGATTGGGGTCGCGTTGTTGGAGTAGGATATATATGCTGAGAGATAAGAATGGTTTATATATGTGAGGCGCAGGAGTTATATGTTAAATTTAAGTGTGACGGTTAAAGATAATTTACCTTAATCTGGGATTGTATATAGTTTAGAATTGTACGATATAATCAAAAGAAAATTCTTTGCTTCCGACAGCTGTAACTTAACAATTCTGTCAATCACAAATATTACACGGCGACCGCAGGAACCGAAAAAATCGCATTCCGATAACGAAGAATCCCATCACAAATCGCAATCTTCTATGACGTCCCGTGTGCCCGCAGCTTAAAACGCGCGCGTGTGCCCTCCTCCCCCTCCCTTAAACTTCGAAAATTTGCCGCGATCGGTTTATTAAAATGACGATCAAGTAACCTTCGGCCGTAAAACCCCCTTGGTAAAATCCTTAATTATGTTTCGTTGCTCGCGCGCGCGGACGCTCCTCCCGCGGCCCCGAGAAATCAAACGGGACTTTATCTTAATCCGACTGAATTTCCGAGAACTGAAATAAAACCACGAGGGTTCGATAAAGAAGAAAAAGAGGAGCGGCGGCGGCGGTGGCGGCGGCGCGCGCGCAGACTCTTTCGTAAGCTTCCGAATGTATAATAAAACTTTAAATTCCCTCTTTTCGTATATATACGAAATTTCATTTCTGTAAATTTGCGGTATAATGGGATCGGCTGCCGAGGGTTCACGACAAGTGCTGAAAAGACGGGTAGGGTGGCTTGTAATTCGTTACGAAGGGGTTATTGGTTATTGAAATTTCTCACGTTTGGTTAATTTATTTGTCAACATTATGACTACTCTCTAAAGTTCAATTAGTAAACAAAACTATACTAATAAAAATTAGTGAAAATTCTTCCCCACGAAATTAGTGGTAGTTTAAAGAAAACTACTAATGAAATAGTGAATATTCACTAATAAATTAGTAGTTTCTTTTCACTAATTTCGGAGATGGAGCAATTTTCACTATAATTCAACTTTAGAGAGTATATAGATATAGTTAAAAGGCTATTGCTATTTAACATCCTCGCAGATAATTCAATACACGAATTATCCGTTTATACACACACACACACACACACACACACACACACACATATTACAAGCCAAACAAATATTAAGATAATATTATGTGAACCGCGAAACCACTTTGCAGCACAGCGTTGTCACCAAATTAATTGTTAAGCAATAATACCATTTATATACCATATCTATTACTCCAATATTAAGGCTTTATAGTGAGAAAACGTTAACTTTTGCAATACCACCGTCAGTCAATATCATCCCAAACCTTCCCAACCTCCCTCGCCTCATTCCACTCCCAATATATACATAACCATATCAATACAGCCTCTCTCTCATCCTCTCGAATTCCAGACCCAGCCCTTTGCCTCCCACACTCCTGGGGCTTCCCCGCGGTCCCTATGCGCGCGGAACCACCCACGTACACCTCTTGACGCGCACGCACACTCACTCGCGTATTGCACACACACACAGATATATGTATATATACGAGAGAGCGCTCAGCCTCAAAGAGCGTCGGTAGCTCCTCTCTTCTCTGTACTCGGCACCTCTTCCTCCTCTCCGCGAACGGGTCTCTCTCTCTCTCTCTCCCTCTCTCTTCCTCACACACACACCAGCACTCCGCGTGCACGTCGGTGTGTATGCCCAGGTATGCGCGCTTCGTATATATAATACGCGAGAGGATTGTAATTTTCCGAGAGAGAGAGAGAGAGAGAGAGAGAGAGCCGCGCGCGTATAGGTTTCCCTCTGCGCGCGATGCGGAGGGCGAATTATTATATTTCGTGACTCGACGGGCAAACATATCGGTGTCCGACACAAGAGAGAGAGAAAGAGGCTCCGCGATGATTTCGTATATATATAAGCTGTGTCGTCGTTGCTTTTTTCTTCCTCTCCTCTGCCTCTGTGTTTACACAGTACGGCGCCGGCAAATGTAGCAGAGTCACGAGGAGGGCTCGAGAGATAGAGAGAGAGAGCCGCGGGAAACTAATTTTCTCGCGCTCTCTCGTGGCTGCTGAAGGAGTCGAATATATATTGCCTGCGTGCCGTCCGTGAAAACGATTCTTTTCACGCCTTTCGTTTTTTTTTTCTTCTGGTCTTGAGATATGGGTATGATGAATTATTTTAGTGCCGCGGGTGGGATAATGCAGGGCACGCACTCCGGGGGTATATATATATTATTAGTCCATATCTGGAGGAGTCGAAGTGCGAACGATAATGTAGTCGCGAGATGTGTCGTTTCACGTATTTAGTATAGTATCGAGTTTATGGGGATCCTATAGCTATAAAGTCAGTTTAGAGTCATGTACCGGCAAAGGTGTGGCTCGAAATAATTTTACTGTTTCAACGCTTTTCATATAATGATATATACATAAAAGGTGTATATTACGTTCACGTAAGTCGCAGAGTTATGATGTTTCTTCAAATTCGCAAAAATTCCGAACCCTTCGATATATTAGATTCGCACGCTAAAATATATAAGTGTACGGGTTCCCTTAGTTCTCCTATAAATCAGCAGGCAGAACCACCTTGAACCTTGGAGTGTGCCGTGCGGCATATATATATATATATCCCTCGCCGCCGCGCACAATTGAGTCAGCACGCATCCTCCTCTCGTCCTCGAATAATTGTTCTTCGGAAACGCGGGAATCAATCTCCCTTCCCTCGCGATAAAGCACTCCGCCAACTAGCCTCTGTCTCTCTCCCTCTTCTTCTTACACACGCACTCATACCTATACACACGCGGTCTCGCGGCAGAAAGAGAAAAAAGGACGGACGCGCGCGCAGGTGCGCGCATGCCTTCACGCGGGGCCCCAAGGCTTTACACCTCTCCGCGCGTGCGACGACGACCAGTAAAACTCGCCGTCCGCTCCGTATATACGTATATATAAGCTGTATCTTCTCCTTCGTCTTCGTCTTCTTCTTCTGGGCGCTTTTCCCGTGTAAGGAGGCGAGCGCGAGCGCTGCCGCTCCTCCTTTTTTCGTCGCGCGCCGCTGCGAAAGAGAGAGAGAGAGAAAGAGAGGTGGGGAGTATGGAAGGTTTTTATGCGAACGCTGAGAGAGGAGAGTTTATGGCTGAAAAGTGGGCTGGGGTGAGGAGGTGCGTGATGCGCGCGATGCTTTTGATGGGCGCGAGAGATGAGAGACTGAGGGGCCGATTTTATGGTGGCACAGTGCGCACGCGCGCTGAGGTCGTTGGGGAAAAAAGGGAGAAAGGTGGAAGTTCGAGTTTATTAGGAGAGATCGATGCCGGAGCTTCGGAATAGTTGTTGAGTCGAGTTTGCGAATTTCCTCGAATTTATCTTGTTTCTTTTTGCAAAGAGGAGAATTTGGAATTGTGAAATAAATTTTAGAGATATAAGAAATGTTTCAGAATATATATACTTTTGGCGTAAAAATTCGCTATTTTTTTGTGAAATTTTTTTTTCTTAGGTGTGTGTATTTGCCCGCACGTGTGTATTTACGCAGCGAGTATTTCAAAAATTCTCAATTTCTTTATTTTTGAGGATATTTTCTAAATTAGTTAATTTTCGTTTTTGGTTTCTGACAAAGAAGTTGAATTTTAAATGTTATAGTTTTAATTTGGTTGATATAATATAGAAAAAGCTTTCAATCACTTATGTATACTTACATAATCTTTTTTAATGATCTTTTTGAATTATCTAGTCATAATATCACTATTACTTATTTCATTTATACATCTCTGAATATATTTAATTTATATTTTCATGAAATTTCAACTAGTTTTTTTAAACTAGTATAAAGTACCTTTATAATCTGTTAAAATAAAAAAAACGCTTTTTCGTTGTCACATCTTAACAGTAGTAGAAAAGAACTAATTTTCATCAAATTTTGCGTAATCTATAGCATATAATATATTTTAAAACTCATTTCGTTATATTATCATAACAGTAAAGGTGTTCTCATATTTTCAAAATAAGTAGAAAAACAAAAAAATATACGAAAAATTATAGTAAAAATTATTGCTATTCGGAAAATATAGTAATAGCTTTATAACATTCTAGAAATATGAAAAAGTTACAAATCAACATTTCAGTTCCTTTTTGCGAAAACTTTTTCTTAATAATTAATTTAATCAATACTAATAAATCAAGTTTGCGGAAGTGAAGTACCAATGAGCTGATATACCGATGTTTAAGTTGGAAACAAAATCTATTAGTTTTACTAAAAAATTAGCGCAGTAAATTCAGTGTGGTCGCCACTTAGATTCTTTCTTCTTTTTCAAAAACATACTTTCTGCGACAAATATTAAAAAGTTATAGTGTGAAACATAAAATTCATTATAAAACTAAGGCTGTACTACACGACAAAGTACACATAGAAAAACTTTTTTAATCACCAGATTGTTAAATAAATGGGTTTGAATTATTCAAAACAGCTTCTAATACCATCAACGCCCTCTATAACTTATCCTCGCAATAGATCATGCAAATACGATCGCTGAAAAAGCTCTTTCGAAAATATCACTTCCGCATTAAGTAACGCTTCAACATTTTCGTTCTCCCATAGTACAGGCTCTATCCGCGCGCCTCGGATTAAATAGAATATTTTTCACGAATTCGGACGCGCACCCGAGCGAGAAAAATGAATTCGCTTCTGCATACATAATAAAAGGACTCGCGCTCGCGTATTCGCGTGTACGCTCACTTAGATTTACGCAGCGTACTCTATAATTTTAAAAAAGCACTCCAGCGAGAGCGCAGAGCGCATATGGTGTGGAAGCAGCAGAAAGAGAGAGAGGGAGAAGTGCGCAAAAGAACATTCTGAAAATGTATGTTTTTCGCAGATTCTATTTTCAATGCAAATGTGGGAAACGACTCGCGTGAGTGTTGAAACTGCCCGGAAAAAGACGAGTGAAATTACGGTGTGCACATTTTTGCGTCAAACATTTGTGCGGTAAAGTAGTCTTTTTCATGTTTTTTAATGTAGGATCTCGTTATATAAAAAGTTATCTTTCATATAGGATGTATAAATACATTTGTCGAGTGTGAATGCGAAGACAATAATAACACATAGTGCTTCTGTTTATTACACAATAAATTTAACAATTGAAATCAATTACAGTATAAGGACTGAGACTGTCTTCTTTATTTTGAAAATATTCTTTCGTCGCAGTCTTATGCATAAACACAACATTTACATTGCGACGTGTCAACGGAATTGTCGAGGTAACAGTAAAATATATAGTTTCTTCACATTGTACAACAATATATATATAAATATAATATAATAATAATACCAACGGGAAAATATGCCTTTAATAAAAATAAAAATTCGGTAATATCATTCGTTTTCGAAAATACTTGAGCACCAGACGGAGGCGCGCGAGCCGCTTCATATCTCTTCACTCGTATATCTCGCGTAATTAGTGAGAAATTCATTAAGTACGTGCGGGGGAGTTAATGACTTGGGTCGATCGTTTGCCTGCCCGCGGCGTTTACGGATCGACGCACGCGCGCGCGCGCGTTTTAAAGAAACATTTATACATTTGGTATGTCTTTTTAACGAAATTATATATGTATAGACTGTATATAAAATTACGTCGTATAATTGTCGTAAAAACCGTTTCTGGCGGTTTGCTGATATAGACCTTT
>JAPYZP010003713.1:0-11154 GCA_030522985.1 Torymus sinensis | reverse complement strand
AAATTAATGTACTGGTTATAAAACGTGGGTGATTTCAATACATAATTTTATCATTTATATAATTTTATTCATGTTTTATAAAAAAAATAGACAGAAATCCTCGAGCTACTCGAACCTCTCCTACCGCCGGACACTCGTGTGTAACGATCACGCCAGTGCGCAATAGTACATTGTGCTACTAGGGGAGAAAGTTGACTTTTTCTATCGAGGATGATGATTGAGCATGAATGGTTCACGAGGGTGCCTGCAGCGCCCGAGTAATGCGCAAGTGCTCAGAATCATATCCGAGTCTGAAAAAGTCAATTGTTTCCTTGTTAGACATTGTATTTTTTTAATAAGTGCAGGAATATGACCTTTTTTGTATAAAAAGTGGATGGGACATCGGGTAGATCAAGTTGACATAACGGGAGACTAATTAGCTGCAGCGGGAGAAAAAATAGTAGCATGAGAAAAAGTACTTTTTGTATCGGAAGCACGATTTTCGCATTTTTTGAACCTATACGGAGAAAAGTCCCCACACATTAAAGTCCCCGTGCATTATTGCTACCACAGCTCTGCGCCGTAGTAGCAATAATGCACGCTGCCTGTGCTGCTCTCTACGACGCGATAGTGTGTCAGCGCATGAAAAGACGGTGCGTATCAGGCCGCCCGCTCATGCCGTAACCACAGCGCTTTTCGGTTACTGTCACCCCGTTTTTTCGTTACTACACTGTCAAGCCGCGCGACTGCGTGAGCAAGGCGAGCGAAACAAATAGCTAGCGCGCAAATCGATGAGCGGCGCGTTTTATTATGATGATATAGCGCTCGCTATTTGTTTTTCGCTCGCGCCTTTCCGTGTAGTAACGGAAAAACGGGGTGACAGTAACCGAAAAGCGCCGTGGTGTACGGCATGAGGGGACGGCCTGACACGCACCGTCTTTTCATGTGCTGACACACTATCGCACCGTGTAGAGCACACGGACAGCGGCCGTTACTGCTACTACGGCGCAGAGCTGTGAGGACTTTTCTCCGTGTATTAATAGAGCAAAATGCGACGGTAAATCGGGCGCTAAAAACTGAAAAGAGCTCGTTGCTCGCCGTAGCGGACATAAAAATCGAAATGCGCCCACTGCGCCCACTATCGTTTTTGAATGGAGTTTTCAGGATTGTTTAAGATGCCCGTCAGCTACACTTTAGTAAATTGAAAAAAACGCAAAAATCTATACTTGCGGTACAAAAAATATGGTGTGCACCAAGGGCTCAGTAGATTCTTTGACCTCGTGTGATTGCAGTACCAGTCGAAAGTGAGCTAGCATGAGTCGAAGGCAAGTGTGTTTAACCCCACACTGGGTCTAAAAATATCCACTTTACGCCCTTGAAAGCGACTGCTTGCCAACCAGTGGTCGGTAAAAACTGAAAGACGCTGGCTACTCGCCGAAGCGGGTGGTAAAAATCGAAAAACGCCCGCTACTCGCAGTAACGGGCGGTAAAAAATCAAAATCGCCCGCTGTCGATTTTAGTACGTTAGAACAAAATAAAGCTAAAATCCATACTTGCGTTACAAAAAAATATGGTGTGCACCAAGAGCTAAGTGGGTTTTTTGACCTTGTGTGGTTGCAGTACTCGTCTTCGGTTAGCAAATGCACTCGCCTTCGGTTTGTGCTAGCTCACGTTTCATCGTACTGCAATTTCACACTTGGTCTAAAACGACCCACTTTACGCCCTTGTTATCCGTATGAAAAGGTCCTTTTTCATGCAGATGTTGAAAAAAAAATACATTTATTTCCTTGTTACATAACATACTATTGGTTTAAAAAATTTAAAAGTATAATAGCATCTTAATAAAATATAATCGGAGCGACGGTGGCTCAGTCAGAAGACCTGTACAAACAAAATCTGCAGATTTTCTTGCAGACATTTTTACACTCAATCCTGCAGAAGTATCTGCCAAAAATTTGTTATAATAGTACATTATGTAACACAGTGAACTCACCCGAGGAAATAATATGCGACTTTACGCTCGTGTTACATATAGTACTCTCTTCCCATCACCATTGTGGCCAATTTATAGATTGGTATAGTTATTTTGTATTTATGTGTTTTAATTTTGTTAGTTTTAACGAAATTCACTATAAACATGAAAATTTAGACGATGTTACTGTATTCCCACATATGCGGGACGTAAAGTACTTTACATCTAGCATTATGCAAGACGTCAAGTACTTTATGTCCCGTTTTTTAAGTCTATAAATTAATAGTGGGAATAAAAATATTTGTTGGAATTTCTGCAGAGTTTTTTCTTACGGCTGGATTTCAGCTGGCTTCTGTCAAATTGAGATGGGGACATCGTTATTTATTTTAAAAACTTAGATGGTTTGGATTCCACCTATACAAACTGTCGATTTTATTAAAAATTAGTCCCTTAGGGATTCAAAACAAAGATTCAGAACAAAGTTAGTCGTTAAATAAAACAACCAAATAGAAATAAAATAAATATTGTATAGCAATCGTTTATGTTTGATACAAACATTATGATTCTATATTAGAGAGTAAATATATAATAGGTTGGCTGAATTTCGATGTATACTTTATATGTACAGATTTCTAATTTAGAAAATGAAATTTTAAATCAATATTTTATATTTATAGAAGTCAGCATAGAAAATTTGTATATACCCAGTTTTAAACATTTCCGTAAAGGAACTGTTAATATGAACGAATATTGATAATTGGAGAGGTCTTATTAAATGAACCTCCTGTAGTTCACAAATTTTTCGTTCCTCAAAATGTCGTTCAACATAAGGATAACTAATCTCTGGCTCAGTATGATATGCAAAACCTCCTTTCAAAACTAACTCCATTCCTTTCTCCGGAGACATAAACCTTTGAGATTCTGGAATTTTTGACCATCTGCTAACGTAAAAGGATTTGACTTCCCAATCACTACTCTGTAAAAAAATCTTACCTTAAAAAAAGAGATTTAATTTGCTTCTAAAAAAAAATGTTCGTAATATGATTAAATTATTCTAATTATACGATTTTGTCAATAGTTAATTTAGTCAATACATTCAAAGAATAAGAGCCCGCAAAGGTGGCAAATTATATTTTTAGTATTATGGATGAAAGCAATGAAATTTTAAATTATTCTCTTTAACCTTGATATGCTGATCAAAATCAAGCATTGGTTCTGAAGCATATCGGAAATCTTTTTTTCTTAATTCGTGCAATGAGTCATTTATAAATGTTATAGGCTCGCTTAAGCGATTAGATACAGCACTTGCTAGATAATAATTGTAAAGTAACAGATTAAATAATAAAATGTGCAGTATCGCTATTCGCCCTGATAGATTGTTGGAAGAAAACTCAGTTCCTATAAAAAATATGGTTTGTTTAGATTTACATTTAAGAAATAGAAAATTATTTTACTATTCAGCCTACCTTGTTGACAAAAAGCACCGACATGTATTATAATGGAGCGTAAATAATTTTCATAAATATCTTCACTTGTAAAAACAGATAAAAGGACAAGTGCATTTATTGATAAAACACTTATTCCAATCGTTAAATACCAAACTGTCGATGACAGGGGAAGAAAGATGTCACGAATACTTAGATGATCTGAGGATGTACTTCGAAATATAAAACACGTTCTGAAATGTAAAAAAAAGATTTGTACATTTCAAGGTTTGTTAAAATTTATTGTTACGTGAAATATTCATAAATCAGTAATCAAAATATTTATATTCTCATTCACAATACCAAAATGTATTTACCCACAAGGAGCGTCGAGTTTTGGTACCTATGAATGAGAGTCTAGCTTCGGCAATTAATTCTCATGGATCTACTTTTTTAAGATATGAGCTACGTAATATTAAATATCCATTATTTTGTTATGCTATAATTTTCATACGTAATTCTACAAATATTTATATTATAAATACGAGTAAAAAAGGTTATAAAAACTGACAGGAAAAGCTTTATTTCAAACTACTTTTTTTTATATAAGCAATCTAAGCAAGCATAAGAAAGTGATGAAAATATACCCCTACAATCGTTCAAAATAAGGAAAAATTTTTAAATATTTTTAGAACAAAATAAAGTTTATAAAGTTTCTAACGAATTTCTTATGCTACCTTAGATTGCTTAGAACTTATTGATAAATTAATTTTCTTTAACAAAACAAAGCATAAATCAAATCTTTTCTGCCTATTTTTATAATCTTTTTTATTATTATTCGTAACATAAATACATGTAGAGTTACAGTCAATAAAAGAGACATCATTTTTTAATAAAATAACGCACATATCAAGATTAGGTACCTTATACCGCGAGAAACAGGGCCTATGGGAACTAATTACCGGTACTGAGCTTTACTTAAAGGCATCCAAAATCGACTCTGAAAGCCTTGTTCAAACCTGCTTCCCAAAGTTAGTGCACTTTTCTTGTTACTATACTTTTAACAATCTGTAAGAATAACTATATAGTTATACCGAAATGGTAAAGCTGAATAAACCGCTTTTACTAAACTGATCCGTTCTTTTGTCATCGTATCAGCCGTTCCACTAGCATCTACTTCACCTTTAGTCAAGGCATTCATAACTGGGCCATTCAGGTCACCATCATTCCAAATAGTATTTTCACGAAAGTCTAAACTAAAACAATAATTTTAAAAATAATATAAATATTGTAACAATCCTATAATATTTTAGATACTCTTATATTTTTTATCAATGGAAATTTTCAATTTAATGTCTATATTTTATGAATTTATAGAATGTCATAATTTATTTTATTTATTAAATAAATTGGAAACTTCTATAAAATATTTTTTCAATAATTCTTAGACTTATTTTATGTTCTAAAAGTAATTAATATAAATTTAAAATGTACTTTTTGTATAAATAATTTTGTTGTTGCCAATTACAATTCTTCTAAAGAAGCCTCTGCTCAATAATAATAACAATAATTACGTAGTAATTTATAGATCATATATTTTATATAATACTTTATATTATATCTTACTCACGTAAAATTAAACATATCAGCCAAATGCTCCCACATTGCATATCCAAGTCTTGTCATGCGATCATATTGTTTGAAATTGTAATCGTGTAAATATTCAATGACAGACATATTAGACGGTTTCTTTTTTACCTTCACACATTAAACATGAAACATTTACAATTACATGATTTATGTAACTAAAATTAGTATAGTAAATTAAAAGAATTTTTTTAAAGATTATATTTACGTACAACTCCACTCATCTTTAATTTCATTCCCTCTAAGTTCCATCTGCGTACTTTATTTATCTCTAAAAGTATCTGAAAGCCACTGCTTTCATTCCAAATTCCTAACCGAGTGGTTTGTAAAGTCCCGCCCCTTAGCTTACAGGGATTATAAATTTCATAAAGTGTGCAATGAGTTTCCTCAAAAATAGCTATTACAAAATCCGTAGATAAACCAAATGAGTTGTCGTTTATTAATGATAGGCTTTCATTTAAACTTGATCCGAGTATTAGCCAATAATATAATTCATCAAACATATTATAATTGGTTGCCTACAACGAATTTTGTTATATATGAATTATTTTATAGGGTAGTGGTACTAGTGGTTGGCCATGCCCTATAATTGTCGGATATTTTCGTTCTAACAGTTACACAAACATAAAATTAGCTAAAATAATAAATCGTAAAGTAAAGTAAAGGCTATTTACTTCGTGTTCGCCGCCTTAAAGTTAAAAGTTGTTTATTTATTTTAATTGAGAATCGTGAAAGAAAAAGTGTCCAACAATTAAATTAGATGATCAACAACTGATGCTTTTACCCTATGCATATTACAAAAACATCTTTAATAATAATAATATATATATATATATATATCTTTCATAACTAAAATTTAATAAAAGCAAAAGTCTAAACATCTATTTTTATTCAATATTTATTTTTTGATAGATGAATAAAATATTGTATATTCAGAAAAAAAAATAATTTTTATTTTGAAAATGTAATTTCTTATTTACCTCATCAAACAGTAATTTGATATTTTCAGAAAATTGGCATCTTAAATCAATGAAAATTCCCTGTTTGCGATGTAGAGCCTTAGCTAATAATGATACTCGCATTTTTTCCTCTAATTTCCAAATTGTTGATTGTAGTTTCTCGTCACTAAATTTTTTGACTAGTTGTATATCATCTGAAAAATAAAAATATTACTTTAAGAAAAATGATTCAATTATTTAATTAATTTCTTAAGTCAATATTGACATGACAAAAAAAAGGCTATTTACTTTCGTGTTTATTGCATGTGAATCCAACCACAGTTGATGGACCCCGATATAGAAAGTACTCTATAATGAATTCGTTATTTGAATTTGGCTTACAATGATCAATCGGTAGAAAGGAAACGATCAAAATAAAAAATGTAACATATTTTATTACATTCGACATTCTAAAGAATAGGTAAATATTCTTTTCAAATAGCATTCATGCCTGATTTTGATTCCAACTGAATTTTCCGACTGTATCTAATCAGGAAATAAAGGTACTAAATCTTTTATGTCTACCTTTATCTATTTTGGTATATGAATAAGCTTGTTACTACGTCAATCATTTACAAAGAGATGTTTTACGTAAGGATCGCGTGACTGCAGTCGTACTCGTATATTATACATATAGGTGTAACCTTTGCTTGTACATTATTATCGAAGACAAGAATCGATTTATTATACCTATATCATTAAGATATTGGAATTTGTGGAAAAAATAACATTCTATAATTCATTATGATTCGACTACAACGTTCATATTTATATCTTTTTTCTATTAAAAATGTATAAGGTTTTAATAGATACAAATTTTGATGCTTTTTATATTCTTGGGTATGCAGTACATATAAGTATATAAATATGTATGTATAGACCCATCCCAATCCACCAACACTGAAAAATTATTTTCAATCATAATTGCTAGAATGATAACTCCTCTCCTACCCAACAATTTAATAGATGAATTTAAAATTTCAGGTAGAAACAAGATAACTATACTTACTCACAATAGACTAATAGCCAATAAAATTATGACCCTAGAAATATTTAAAAAAAATAATCTTGAAACCCTTATGCCTAATTCATATGTTTTCAAAAGAGGCATAATCAAAAATATTCCAACTGACATTATAGACCAAGAAATACTAGAAAATCTGGAATTAATCTGTCCAGTAGAAAACCTAAAAATTCACAGCATACGCAGCTTCCTCAGAAGACAGGTAGTAGATGGCACAGTGATTTCAATCCCAACCACCACAGTACTAGTCACTTTCAGGGGACAAGTACTTCCTCAATCGGTATTCTTATACAGAGTACGACACCAAGTAGAAATGTACATACCAACAGTGAAACTCTGAACAAACAGCTATAGACATGGACACACTAAATCTATATGCAAATCAAAAAGCAGATGCATTATATATGGAGACAACTCTCATCAAATTACTTGATATAAAGTTGAATCAGAGAAATTGACTGTGGCGGCAATCATCCACAGATAAACTCTGTAAAAACACTCAAATAGAGCAAAAAGTTATAACAATGGCCACTGCGAAAAACATTACCATACAAGAAGCCAAGAACGAGTACAAAGACATGCTGTCAAATAAAAAAAGATTCAGATTTTCTGACTTCCCTGAATGACATAACTCATTTCTTCCCTTTTTATGGCATTGAGCTTAACTAGCAACTTTAAAGGTAAGCCACCAAAAGCGCCTTGGTGGGATGACACCTGCACCGACTTGGTCATGAAAAGAAGACAAGCAAGCAACAACTTTGTCACAAACCCTACATACGAAATTCAGGAAATATTGAAAAAACCGAAACTCACACCAAAAATGAATTAAGAAAAATTAAAAAACAGAAATTTAAAAATTTTGTGGAACAGAATCTCTGTAAAGATACTGACGAAAAGACTATATGGAAAACCATAAAATGTTTTAAGAATATCACAAATTTCAAACCACCATGAGTAACAAATGACATAGAAATTATGGAAAATGCTAAAATTTTTATAAAAGAACACTGTCTTCTTAACCAGCCTGCAACTCTCTTACATCTACCAGAGAATGACTCCGACGAAAATGGTACCCAAGCACTAGAATTAGATACACCTTTTACTCTAAAAGAACTGAATTTAGAATTAGAAGCAGCGAACATAAATTCCAGCCCTGGTTTAGATCAGATAGACTAGAAAATATTACAGCACACCCCTAATAACATCAAAATAATTCTTCTAGACACCCTTAATTACTATTTAATAACTTTCATCCCAAAAAACGGAAAAACCAAATTCAGGCCCATATCTCTAGCATCTTGTATGCTTAAATTAACAGAGAGAATGATAAAACCCAGATTACAACATTACACAGAAAAAATGAAACTAATACCAGATACGTAGAATGGCTCCCGTAAAGCAAAATCTTGTCAACACGTACTTGCACAATTCATAGCAGACATCCATCAAGCTAACAACGAGAATTTGAATACCTGCTGGGCCCTAATAGACATCAAATCTGCTTTAGACGATGTATGTCCAGAACTATTAAACGAAATCCTACGCAAGCTAAAAATCCCACCAAAAATAATAAACTTTACCTATAATCTCAACTAATAGACAACTATATTTAAAACTAGGTAACAAACTAGTTGGCTCATATACAAAGTCTACAGGAGTACAGTAAGGTTGTGTACTTAGCCCATTACTCTACAACTTCTATGTCAGCCAACTAAATGAGATCCTCACTCAAGAAACACACTTAATTCAATACGAAGACGATACAATAATTTACTATTCAGATTCAGATACTAACAAATCAATTAAAAAATAGAATCATCTTTAGCTCATATCAACAACTTCTTCCTCAACCTCAAACTAAGAATTTCACTAGAAAAAACCAAGTTTATAATTTTCACCAAATCCTCATTTAACTCAATTAGAGAGTACAGATTGAATTTTAACAACACAGAAATACCACGCTCTCAAAACGTCAAATGTCTTGGTCTGCCCTTTGATTTTAATATGACATGGAATGAACACGCCACACGCGTAATAGGCAAAGCAACTAAATTATTAAATATCCTAAAAATACTCAGAGGAACCTGGTGGAGAGGTCAAACCCAAATTTTACTAACTTTATACATATCTTTCATCAGAAGCACGATAGAATGTGGACTACCTCTCATACGTATCTCCAAACCTTCACTAAGAAGTAAACTAAATATCATCTAAAACCAAGCTATTAGAATAGCTCTAGTTTTACATACTGAGTCCAAACTTGTTCACTTAAATGGAAGAACACAATACCTAACAGGTCAATTTCTATTAAAACTTTTAAGCTGTGAAAACTCTATAGTTCTAGACAAAATTGCTGCACTTAATGAAAACTTAACTCTAAAGGAGAAACATAATATACAAAAACACTTCCTCCCTATGAAATCTCACAGAGAAATATCCATTCTAACCCACAATAATATAGCAAAATACTCCGAACCCATCTCCTTTAGCTACAACTATAAAATGAGAATTGATACTCCAAGAATTGATACCGAATCAGGCCAACCAATAAAAAAATCAGATAATCCTCCCTTAGTATACCAAGAAAAATTTAAAAACACACATCTGACAATCTATTCTGTTTTCATAGATGCTTCTAAAAAAAGATCTTCAGACAACACCGGACTAACACTCTTTGTTCCCTCAACAAGTTTAAAACAACAATTTAAAACAAATCCCCAAGCATCAATATTCTCCACAGAAGCACTTGCCATCATACTAGCTATTCATCACATCAAATCAACAAACAATAAAAATGCGACAATTTTTCTCGCTAAGCGTACTAAAAGCAATAAAATTTTACAAACCCATTAAGTCAATCAATATCTCACACCTTATCATGGATATAAATCCCTTCTATATACATGTGAACTCCAGGACACAAACATAACTTTAGTTTGGATCCTTGCTCATATAAATATAAAATCCAATAAAACAGTAGATCTACTAGCCAAAGATGTCATTGAAAATGGAACTAACTTGATTACTCTTTTACCCCACACTGATTTTCAAGAAGAAATTAAACAAACAAAAATAATGAACTTCAACTTCTCTCAGATCAAAGCTTATATAAAGAAGTCCACTATTCTACCAACTATCATGAACAAAATCAATGCAAACCATGGTTCTCCAGAGTGAATTTTCGAAGATTTCATATAACAACCATAAACCGGATCAGATCGAACCATTACAACTTGGCGGCTAGCCTGTACAGGAAAAACATGGTTAATTCTCTAACTTGCTATTTTGGAGTCAACCAAGATATTAACCACGTTATATGGGACTGTCCCAATTACTCTGTACAACGGTACTAATTAATGGGCCAAATACATAACCGACTTCCTCAAAAAATGCCAGCTTTTCATCTAGCTACTGCTGCTACACGCTACTCCAGCAGACTACGCTTCCCTTTACTGATAAATCAGATTTCTTCCTTCCCACCTATATATCCATACGTTAAACTCAAAACTTACAAATCTTACCAACTGGAATTTTAGTTTCCATCCATTTTTATTTACATTACTTATATTTGATTATAAAATTTATTAAAACTAACTTCACAATTAAGTACTCAAAGAGGTACGAATATCGCGGAACCTAACTCACTACACCTGTAGGGGAAGGTGAGGTGATATGGGCAGTGGGGCGATAAGGGTTTTGTCAATATTTAAAAAATGAGAAAATATTTTTAGCTGCAAATTTTGTAGTTTATGGCTGAAGTTGTAACACATGTATTGGAAGTGGTAGCAACTAAAACAGTTGAGTATAGATAATTTAAAAAATAAAATACCTATACAACCCCACTTAAATTTTTTTTCCAATATGTCCGACTGACGCCATTTGATTTACACGGGAAACTAATAATGCCCCACCACCAAACTGCATGAGATGATATGGGTGTTACGTAAATAATGAATAAACTCAAATCGTGTATTAAATCTCAGACAAATATTATTTTATTGAAAGAAATTATGTATCAAGGAGCGCGGGAGCGCTCCGAAGGCAAGTTATAGAAGAGCCTTAGGACGACCGCGCGATGATATACATTGAAATGGGTGCCCGAGAATTTGA
>JAPYZP010003712.1:0-11461 GCA_030522985.1 Torymus sinensis | reverse complement strand
GTTAACTTATTTTCTATTTTATGGAAAATTTTTTGAGATTCTATTACCAAATTTTTTCGACTTTGTTCATTGGAGTACTAGGATAGACATAAAATACCTTTTTTTTCACAAGAACTAGAATTTGTTAAAAAAGAACAAATGATAATATTAAGAATATTTATATTTATTAATTATAAACATATACAAGTATCTACAACATGTTATAAATTAAAAAGTAGTTTATGAAATAGTCTAAAATGTCTCTATAGAGGATTTTTTTTTTTAATGAAATATAAGAAGGGAAAGGTGGAAGTAGATAAGGGACGGATATGGTAAGACATTGATTCTGGATTTAATTTTTAAAGGTCTGCTGTACTAAAAAACAACGATACCTATTTACGATTTTCCTGCTGCTTCTTATAAAATGTACAGTAGGTTTGAAAATAAAAATCTAAATAATTAATCGAATACCTACATGAATTTTTTACAACAAAAACACCGGCAAGGACCTTGATTTTACAGGAAAAGGAGGAATAGGGCTTTCACGGTGAATAAATAAAAACACCAAGGCATCTCCTTTTAAATTGTATAATGTTCTAATTCATCGCTTTGTTCACAAGATATTCTAGCTCCTCATGACATTGAACACAATGTCCTCACTTTCGGCTTCTCATTTTGTCATTTTTATTCTCTCTCGTTCTCTCTTTCCATCCTTATTTCAGATAAACAGCATACTCGATTACTCGGACGACTGACACAACGTATAAAAATCAGAAAATACCGATGGTTTCACACAGTTAGCTACGTCTTACTATCAAAGTAAATATCGTTTATTATTATTATCATATATATAATATGTATATGCGCAATCGCTTAATAGTGGTGTATCCTCGCGCGCACTCGGATCTCCCGTCACACTCTTTATATTAATTATATATTACGCTCTAAAGTCTCCGAATTCGCGATCGATTCGCTCTTCGTGCGCAAGGTTTTGTTAAAAATATCCTCTGACGGCTCTTACATATTTCTCTTACATCAATTTTTATATAGAAAATTTATCGGAATTTCGTAGGTGGGGGGGAAACATCACGAGCCGCGAATTCGGTTACTCGCGCGCGCATGATAACACCGGGAGAGTTTTCGATTTTCGAATGAAAGCACATCACATACACGCACACACACACATACATGCCCCGAAACGATAAGATATCATCGTGGGTGCAACTTGATCGAGGGAGTGAGTGTGACGGTATCCGCTGAAAATACGCCGCACCTAAAGCGTCCTCTTCGCCGCGAAAGCCTTGTTCTATTATTATTATATTATTATATTATTATAGCGTTGTCGCGCGTTAACTCTTCGTCCTCTTCGCACAATTCTGCTACTGCTGCTCCGTTCCCATAGTCCTTCAATCTTTGGTTGTAATACTTCGGCTCCTTCGTCCGCTCCTTTTCTTCCCCGAGGAAAGAAAGGAGGGAAAGCGAAGAAGAGGCAAGAATTCATTTCTTTTAGCGTTTTGTTCGTAAAACTTATCACAGCTCGATCGATCCTCTCGTGTCTCTCATCTTTCTCTCGATCGCTTTCTCTCTCTCTTTCGCGCGCACGCCCGTCGAGATATATACGTCGTATTCATGCGCTTCTGATTTTGTTCTTTATTTGTTGCTTTGTGCGATGGTCAATTTAACATCGTCTTCGTTGCTGCTCGACAACGTAATCGTTATACATGTAAATTAATGAACTTGTTCGGCGACAATTTTATTACTGATTACACCTTTTATATAATAATATAAATTATCGTTACAATCATACGCCCGATTCGGAACCTTCGCTGCGAACTTTCACCGCAGAACACATTTTTCTTATACAGTTAATTAAGTATAAAGCATATATCAGAAAAGTCTATCATATGTGTAAATTGTCATGTAATAAAGAACATTAAATGCATATCACTATATATATGAGTGTATTCTCAGCGAAGCTCCCAAACCGAGCGAGACGTATACAATCATCGACGATGCCGCTCGCCTACCGCTCGAACAGGCGACCACATCCTCGCTCGATAGACTCGCCATCGTCGAGCGCGTGTAAAAATAGACGAAGAAGGAGGAAAAGAAATACAACAGGATCCATTCCTTCTCTCTCTCTCTCTTTCCCTCCCGCAAAAAAAAACAAGAGCCAACGCGGAAGCGTCGCGGGTCGCGCATTCCTTCTTCTCTCTCTCTCTCTCCCCCATTATGTTATACGCGCTTTTCTTCCCTCCCGATCATTACGCACCGAGACACAAAACCGTGCAATATGCATATATGCGAGCGCGCGGGCGAAATTATATACGCGCGCGCTCATCGAGGAAAGCTCAAATAACAGAGGCTGCGCCGCTGCCACGAGAGATCCTGTGTATGTGATGTCTATATACCTATAGATGCGTGCACTTTGGTTGGCTGCACCGCGCGCGAGCTAGTCTACACATATATATATGTATATAACTTGGCGTTTTGATATTTCCGTGAGTTCCTATACGCGAGAGAGCTGCTGCTGGTCTTCCGTTACCTTGAAACGCCGCGGGTGGAATGACATTGTCGAGTTTTGCGCTTCAGAGATGTATTTTAGCGCCAAAGTCGATATATATGCGCGTCGAGAGGAATTCCGGCAAATCATTACAATATACAAGTGCATTCTGCTGCGGTGCGTATAATGACTTTGGCAAGCGTATATAAATGATGAATAAGAAAGAGTACACACGATGAAGTCTTGGTAAAAATTAAATAATTTATTGGTTTTGTCAATTTGAAATCGAAGATATAATCGTACAATCATCGTATCGTATATAAAAAGAAAAATCATCATCATCGGCATGTTTATAGTTGAGAAATTAATTAATCTAAGAATAAATAAAGAAACGTCGCGTTTTGTTTGTATAAATATATAGAGCGTATAATAATGATGGAAGTCACCGGTGTTCTTTCGGCGCAAGGAACTCGCATATATTATGTCGGTGCGGGCGTGTTAGAGGAGAAGAAATGCGAGATCAAGAATATAAATGATATATATATAGATATCAATATATATCGTAGAGTCGCGATTGCACACACATTTTTTTCACACTGTCGCATTAGTGGTTTTACAAACGTCGATAATTGTTGAGCTGCTCTACATAACGCGCGCGCGCGCGTTTACGTCCCGGTCGCCGAGAAAGAGAATCCGCGACGAGTTCATCTTTGAAAGCTTGAGCGTCTCTGGGTTCATCTAAAAGATAACAGTGTACACTGAGATAGATGATTTATCTTTTAACTTTAATCTAAATTTTTTATAGAACGATCCGATCGTTGGTTTTAAGAAGGCGATGAATTTTTTTTCTTTCTTCTAAAAATCATTCGAATTGTCCCCTGTATATAGAATTAGTTCGGCTTGAGATCAATACATACACGAGTATACGCCTAAAATTTCGAAAGGTACAAGTAAAAAACACCTTACAATACACCGATTAAAATGAGTTTAAAACCACCTTTTCTTGTTTCAAACTCGAATGCACAATTAACGACTAAAACGTACAGTTCCGCGCATACAAAAATATTCTCAGTGTACGCGCTTGGTCAAGTTTAAAGACGACTCCGTCTGTGCTGTCCCCCGCGCCATTGCCAATAAAAATTACAAAGTAAAGAAAGGAATAACTCGTTATTTATTTTTATCGGCAATTGCAACAATCGGCCAATTATGTCGCGCGGCTCGGGGACGAGATATGTAGCCGAGAGTGAAGTAATATAATTCTCTTTCCGCGAGGCCGGGATCCCTCGGCGTGACGACACATTGTACACGCGAACTACTGCGAGCTACATACGCCTACGTATAGGTACGTGTAATTCTCGTTAAGAGCATCTCCGAGGGAGGGGTACTCGAAATAAATATAAATATATATATAATAGTATAGATAATAGTAGCAGCATACTCCTCGCCTTTCATTTTTTTCTCTTAATGCCCGTCTGTTTCGATCGATTGGATATCCATAATGTATAACGCGTGTAAATTAAGTTAACGCGACTGCGTGAATTTCCTTTTGTTCTTTCTCTCAAGAGGGAGAGAGAGCCTCGAGTATATAATAACGGAACCGCGGTTGTGTGTTGCCGTGTTATGGTTAGTCAACGAGATCGGTGAGCAAAAATTCCAACGGGACCAAACGGACCAAAAGGATGAACGCGTGCACGTCGTTTGCGGGCGCCAGCGGATTTTTTTTTAAGTCTACTATACTCGTACAAAAAGAGAGGAAGCATTGTATATTGCGTGTTGGTGTATGTATATCTCGCGAGATTATAATTTTCTTTTACTTTTTTTTTTTTAACGCGTGGACCTCACACTGTCTCTTTTTCTCGCGGTTTTGACCATCGAATTCAGTGTCCTTTTTTCCTATTCTTGGCTCCGCAATTCATAATATAAAAATCGCCTAAGATAAGAAAACGTAGGTCGCGTATTTATATGTATACGGTGAATACGATAATATGATACAGCAATTGCGTAAAATCGATGAGAAAAATTGATTCGCACGTATACGTATGTGGGCGTGTGAAAATACAGTAATTACGTAAAATCGATGCGCAAACGTATACACAGTTTGTCAGTCGGATCGCGTTATCGTGCACTAATCCGCCCCTGATCTTCGAGGAATTTATTGCATGTTAAGTTTTTTTCACGCTGTTGTAAATAAATTGTTAATTGCGAAGAAAAATATAATAAAGAGAGATGATCCCTGAAACGCTTATCTGCTACGTACTGCGAGCGATTACAATTTCAGCTTCTATTTAGCACATACTTTCTCAGTTTGCTCTGCCCGTTTATCGAACATGTCGCATTCTCTAATGTAAAATTGCATAAGGAAGTACGTACAATCGTTTCCGGCTCTTGAAAGAGTTAGCGTGAAACGCTGAAATTTACATAAAGTTTCTCCTACGTATCTATGTGAATTTTTCGTTAAATAAACAAATTAAACATTATATAAAGTGCGTATTCTCTCCTTGACGAGTGTGATATAAAAGTATAAAAAGAAGTCTAACTTAATTTTGATTGTATGTACTTTCTCAGAGTTCATTGCTACAATTAAAAACTTAAGGTTATACCTAAGAAATAAGCTCTTAGCTTCTTACATACTCCTCTAAATGATATACATTTTCATTTCATTCCAACGAATCGTTGATTAATAATAAAAAATAAGAGAAAACAGGAGGACGACATCTAATCTCCTCGCGCGTGCACAGAGTCGTTTTCTTCTCTCGACGAATCGCGATACGCATGTATAATATATGAATCGAACACTCCATTGGGGGAAAGAATACAATTACAATATATCAAACATAAATATAGAATTTGATAAACGATCGCGACACAATATAACCAATACATATATAGAATTTTTTCTTGTCAACAAATAAAAAAAGAGATAATACGATATAGATAATTGATATAGATGAATTTTAGTCCGAGTCGACTATATATATAATACGAGCGATGACGATAAAGCGACACCTTTTTTCCCTCTCCCCTCTGCGCACAGTTAGCTCGCTCGCTCGCTCTCGTCGCCCCCGTTTCGATGATAAGCTTTTCCCTCGTTTCGCGGAACGCGAGATAAGCGCATATACACGCGCGCCTGGACAATTAAGATATGTAAATCACGAATAAAGTGAAAGATGCTTCGACGGCTTCTGCTTCGAATTCTCCAACGGAGGATCTCATTACAGATGTATGTACGTTTTTTTAGGTATTATATGCACAGATCTGCAAAGGCGCGAATTAAAAGCTGATTGTCTAATGAAGTCGAGATGATCCGCGTTTTAAAATATCTTTTTATATTCCTCGGTTACGCTAAAATTGCACAATTCAGACTATATGATTTTTCTTAGTTTTCTTTCTTTTTTCTTTTTTGGTTCTATATAAAAATGGGTGTATCTTTCGTCTCTATTATACCGGAACGAACTTCATATTTTCGTTGATTACGTACTGAAAACGGTGATGAGAAAAAATCACCCTTGAAAAAATATACTATCCAGAAAGGTCTTACTTATTGGACGGACGAAGGGTGATCAATGTCTGCGTGTGGGTGTGTTCTGTTTCTTAAATCGAGTTGAGGACGTCATCGCGTTTCAGCCTTTCAATGGGAAATAAAAACAAAATCAATGAACCGGTTTTTCTTTTTTAAATGCGATCGTTTAAGTACAGGAGTATTATTATTTTTTTTTTTTTTTTCGTTATTATTAGGTTTCAGCACCTTCGAGATCATCCAGCGGAAGCTGTCGCACAAGTTCCATTGCTTCGAGACAGAAAAAAAGTATTAACGTTTCGTTTCTAAAAATAAAGGCAAAATGAACACGCTGCGGAAAGCGGAAAAACTGCGTTACTGTGCATTGTATATATATGTATATATATCTTTTGGCGTGTCTTCATTATTTTTTTTTCTTCTTTATAATATACCCTATTTGGCACTTTACACGATGCTGGCATAATATAACGCAAGTGCCGCTAGTTTATCAAATAGTGCAAGTACAATGAAAGAATAAATTTATATGCCTCTCGATACAAAAAAGTCTTTAAAACTGCCTGGTAATCTATATATTTTGTACCATAGCCACATTTTGTTGTAGACTACTCGGTTTGGTGAAACTTTCTGGAAGAAAAGATTTGCGTTACTGTGCGTCGTTGTGCAAAATTATTGCATTAATACTGTTTTAAAGTTTCACTGCAAATAAAAGTATAATCAAAGAAATCGAATTTTTTCTTTTATCAGCGTTTTTCGTGCTTTTTATGGCAAATAAAGATAACATTTGAAAAATTGATAAGCGTGCTTAATGTTGATAATACAATAATTTTCATAATTTTCGCAAAATTACGCGCGTTTCCTCCAGAAATACCATTTTAGACAAAAAGATTTTAATCTATCTAGTGATCATAATTAAGATTAGGCAGTTTTCATACTAGCAACTTGGTCGCCTGAAAAGAACTTCTACATTTAGTGCTTCATTGCTCTTCTTAAGAATATAATGCGGGTATTTTCGTTTTCAAGTTATTTTCTTTTTTAAATATTTTTTGGAAACACGAAATATTATCGCACCTCGTAAGAGAATGTAGAATCGAATATGTAATACTTGTTGAGTAAGAATTCTCGATGGACTACCTTTTGTGTGCTCTAGTCGAATTCTCTTTCACTAACATTCGTACAGTATCAGTTCTCATGGTGCGCAACTCACTGAAAAATGCATGTGTGTCATACGCATTTCAGAGGTGAGCAGACTCTGCAACTTGTTAATTGCTGCAACATAAGTGTCACAAAAATTGAGGTTGGCGCTTCACAGAGTTTTAGCCTTTTCTAATAAGTCATTGATGAATTTCTGAAATTAACAAAACGTTATGTAATTTGAATCATAAAAATAAAAAAATCAATAGAAATTACTTAAACATTTAAAGAAATTTACCTTTACATCATGAGGAGGCTTCTTTGCATCAACAAGCAATTCCTATAACAAAATTTCAAAGTTAAAACTACTCCACTCACTCAAATTTTTTAATAAATATATTCTAAAGAATAATATGGCAATCTTATCAACTGCAATTTATTATATTTTATCCCCACATATTTTAATTTACAACGAATATTATCTCATGAAAAATTCTAAAGTGGCTGATTAAAATTAATTGTTTTAATAAGGAATTATAAAAGACTGATAATTTACTCACTTGTAAGTAAGTCCTTCTGTGCTCATCACTATCCATATCAAGCAGCTCATCTATATCAACTTCTACTTCCCTACTATTTCCAGTGTCATTCTAGAATATTAAGAAATCCATATTTATAACATGTCACTGATCTAAATATAAATTTTGGCACTGAAATTCCGAAACTTACCACAGACTCATACAACTTTTGAAGTTCTTCAAAAAGCCACATCTCAACAGCAAGTCTCTTGCGTATGAGGGACATTTGGTGTGATCCATACTTAGCCGTGAGAAACTTTTCTCGACGCTCTTTTACCTCACCTTTCTCTGTGAATGCTACATGCAAATTTGCACGAGCAGGGCTGCGCTCCGCTGTCAAAACTCCTCCAGCTTCCATTTTTTACAGATTTGTAGAAAACCTAAAAAAATTAATAAGTATTGTTTACAATTTTGAAATTTGCTTCTTTAAAAAATCTGTGTTTCAGAATCACGGAAAATTATAGATTATTTTTTGTAAATTATTTAAAGGTAATAATTGATTGGTTTTTGATTACTAACTAAAATATTTAAGATTTTATAAACCAATATCTTTCTATTGTGAAGCTTTTTATTGTTCAAAAATGTATGTTATATATGTAGAGATCCTTGGAATACAATGAGAACAAAGAAAATAAAAGTGCTTGTTGACATACTTGCTCTGATTCAATATTCCCTTGAGTAAAGGTTTACTTCAAAAAAGCTCTTCAAGTATAAAAGCTGGTAGGTGAAAACAATAAATCAAAATTGGTCTTTCTTTAACACAAGATACTTTCTAGGGTGTTAAAAGGCAATATGAAATATGTTTTGGAGTTTTTAAGTATCTCTTATTTCAAGTGTTAATAATAACAAGAAAAATCCAATATGTTTCACAATAAGAGTTTAAAGCTTGTGAAATTAACCATACAAACAACTAAATTTAAACTAGTGTGTCAAGCATTTTTATTCTCTGAAAAACATTTATAAATAAAATTGTAAAAACTATTTATAGGTATTATGTAAATTAAAAGTTATTTTATGAATCGTTTTTAAAACGTTTTAATCTTTAACAAATAAAATTGTTGCAATAAAAATTTTTAATGAGATACTTCAGTGCTTTTTTTAGACATACACTTGATTTAAATACTGAGAAATTATATTTGCACACCCTTGACTTTAATGGATCATACATAATTATCATCATAAATAAATGGATAGCACAACTGAATATTCAATTGTTTTTGCAGTTACCAACATGACAATGCTCTGATTTAAAAAAAAAAACAAGCATACATCTAGAAATAAATAAATGAAATCTACTATTACTTGGTCATTAAAGTTACAAATGCTTTTCCATTTTTCTTTTAGAAAGCCTGTCATTAAACTTCCCTCCCCCCTGGCCAATTGCAATAAAAACTATAACAGTACATTCAATCAAGTGTAAAATGAGAGAGCCAGGAGGGCAATAATGCAATGTCAAGCATGAAAATCCTTCTTGGCCTAGAAGCATCTTTGTGTTTTTCCACGACCAGGCAGTTATTAAAATAAGCCTCAAGCCTTAATACCGCTACCAGAGAATTGAGCTGCTTATGTGCAGAAACACTTGCGTACATGGGCTCAGACAATTCCCTGCTTTCTCACACCTATATTAAAAAAAAAAGGAAAAAAATGCTAACGAGTCAGAGAACTCATTCCCACGAAATTGGACAGGAAATCAAAGGACCTTATACCTCCCACATCAAGTAGATAAAGACAGCCACAGACAGACAGACAGCCAGACAGATAGACAGGGGGAGAGAACAAAGAAAAAAAAGTGCACTACTCACGCACACTGCACGCGACGTAACGATTTCCAGCGACAGACTGCAAGTCTCTCTCTTACACTCTCGCGTTATGACTGTTTTACGTGCGGGTGTACGCGTATATAACACCACGGCGTTGTGCTCTCAGCGTTGTGCTCTGCCACAGTATACCGCAAACAAACCTCGAATGTTAATCATCGAGTGTGGCCCGCGGACCCATTGTTTTCGATTCAATGGCACGCACACAGAGAAAGAGTCAGGCGCGCTCGTTTGCTTGCTCGCTTCTTATATATATGTGTAGGTATACACTCCCGCACGCAAATGGGGGAGTCGAGTCGTCGGCAGCGGACGCACACGCAACACATACATACGTACATACACTCTCGAGCGTGAATTATTTCACGGCTCCGTGCGCGCACATACACACCACTGCAGCTGCCCTCCTCGCATTCCTAAAGGATGTCTAATTTCCGCGTGCCCGTCCCCCCTTTTACCACATACTTGTATGTATACTCACGCTCTCCGTTTTGCTGTCCGTCTCGTGTCCCTTCTTTCACTCGTCTTCTTTTCACTCCGAAAGAGAACTGCAGGCAGATAAAGACGGATGAAAAGGGGGAGCCGCGCCGCGACGATGCACCCGACTTCTCTTTGCAGCACGCGAATTAAGCTAGCGGCAGCAGCAGGCAGTAGCAGCAGCAGACGCATATACACACACTGTGCGCTCCTTCCTCCCACTCTCTCGATATATACGCGCGGCGATCAACAAAGCAATCGACTGATTAGAGATGGGCGGTCAACGGCACGCACGACGATGATGTGAGATGCGGGGAAAAGAGACAGAGGCTGCTGAGATGCGTGTGTAAGTTATAGGAGGAGAAGAGAGGGAGATAGAGAGAACGAGACAGCGCGTGTGTATAGCGGTGTAATATCGGATGACGAGACGACGACTACTAATACTACTATACTGGAAGGAACAAGGAAAGCGAAGCGCGCGGCAGCGGCACGGCAGCGGCTCTGACTGGCTTTGCACTGCTTTTTTTCGGTCCCCGCGCGAACCCGCGATGGATGATGCAGCAGCAGGAGGAGGGAGGGAGGGAGGGCGGGCAGGAGGGAGAGGGAGGAAGAGGAGGTGATGGCACTATATGGCAGTGCATGGAGGTGGAGGATGCCCTATAGAGGGCGTTTACATAACTCCTTTTGTTGAGCGATGGCGATGGTTTTTTTTCACAGATTAAGGTTGTTTGATTATCTAGGGCATGCGTTAATAAGGCGAAATGCTTTCGTGAAATGATACTTAGTTGGTTTTTCATACAATTAGGTGTTGCCGGATGCATCATGCTATACAGATCTTTTTGGAGAAATTCAACAAATTTCTTTGTCAGCTCCGAAATTCAAATTTTTCGCGGGTTTAGACTTGCGATGGATCGATAACAATCGAAACGGATAAGCGCTCCGAAATTGCAAATGCAGCTATAACCTTAAAATTGTATATCTCTCGCGGTTTGAGGTACATCACACGAGGATATAGAAATAAGTTATTACCTTTCGGTAAGTTTGACAATGGCCAACATTAAGAAGACCATCCAGAGCTTCTACTTTGACCCTTTCAGATGGTGAGGATTAATGTCATTCAAGAATTTTATATGAATACGTCAATTGATATCACGACCGTGAAATTGCTGGAAACATTCTTTACGTAGAGTAAAGTAGAAAGACTATATTCAATAAATAAAAATAGAAATGATTGTAACAATTAATTATCTTTTGACAATTTTGATTTTATATTTCTAAATAAATTAATTGGCATGTGTTTATGTGAACCACATTATTTACTACAGCGACTTGAATATAGATATATATACGATCATCATCATCTATTATTTCTATTGATTATCGATATAACTAAACATTTTATTTTTTAGGTCACTGGTAAAGAGCATAGGAATATTCGCTCTAGGAGTGAAAATTGCCCTGG
>JAPYZP010003711.1:0-15633 GCA_030522985.1 Torymus sinensis | reverse complement strand
GAAAAAACTTATGGCAGAGGTGTGCCTCAACATTTTTTTTTCGTCGTTTTTGTGACCGGATAAGGCGACATTTTCGGGGGAATTGCACATATGAGGAAATCCACAATTTGTCCACACTTAGAGCAGGGTTCAAAAAATTAAAAAAAAATTAGAAGGCATGCCTCTGAAAAAATTTTGTTATCGCTCTTTAGGTTATAAAATGTACGGAAAAACTCGTGAACATTAGAAAACGGTCTTGTGACACAGTTTTAATAAATATTGAAAAATAGACTAAAAGTAGTGACTGACAAGATCAACCAATAGCAAGCTATTGGTGGCAAACAAATATTCTACAAACAAATGATTAGATTAGAAGAAAAAAGCTTTACTTTGAGATGAAAATCGTTAAAATCTGTCGATTCTGTGCAAAGTTACGTGCATTTGAAAATCGCGAAAAATGTCCAAAAATGATCAAAATCTTAAGAATTACGTGGATTTTGGAAAAACACAAGACAGAAAAAAAAGTAAAAGTGTAAAAACTGGATTTCGGCTCGAATTAAGCCCAGCGTATAGCAGCTCATTGACGTTCCCTCTTCAAGCCTCCAAATACTTTGCTATCAAAACCCATGAAATTCCTCTAGAAACCTACTTTCAGTCTACCACTACCTCCAACTCCGCTAAAATCTCTCGGCCAAGGGGGCCCCGTTCTCCCGCTGATCGGCACCCTGGCCGCACGAACACGCTGCAGTCTTGCTGCAGTGCCCCGCGCGATAGCGTATACACAACAGCAGCGTAGCTATGTCCCGACGACATAGCGGTTTCGCCCCGGTGTACCAGGCGGTGATTTGGCACCGACCCCGGCAATCGATATTTCCTCCTGTCGCCGGCGCCGCCGCCGCCTCCGCCCTTTTTCCCTTTTCGACGGCGCGCTCCTCTCTCGCTTGCGGCTTTGCATTGTGCGCCCGCCGAAGATGCCACCGTGTAGGTGTATATATATACGTGAGCGCGTCGCGCAGACGGATTCCGCGCGCTCGCTCGAAATTTTAAAGGGAATGGAGCGAGCGCGAGATGGAGGTGAAGCCGTTGGGGGTGAGCGAAGGGGCGTGTGAGGGATGATTGGGATTTTGCGGAAGGTCGTGGAGAATGTGAATGAATGTGAGCGTGCTTTACTTTTCGCGAGAAGAATTTAAGCTTTCCTCATTAATGAGTGATTTTGGTGGCTATAGAAGAGCTTGAAAATAATTGTTAAAGGGTAATCAATAATAATGACAACATATATTATAATAATATATATTAATTGTGTCTTCTCATTAGGTGATGTTGATCTTAAAACCAATAAAAAAAATTCTAGAAGAAAATTCAATCTTCTCATCATTCCTATTATAACTATAAAAAAACTTGTATTCTCCTTCTAAAAATAAAAAATTAATCTCCTCCTTTTTGCGTCATCGAGCTCACACGAAAAGCCAGAACAACACAACGCCTGCACACTACTACCATTTAATAAAATCCCCCGCTGAATCAACGACGGGAAGCAGAATTCTCCCAATCACTTATCCCGCGACCACCTAATTGACTGCAGTACACTGTACCTCTCCTCTCTCTAGCTCCACTGCGCGCTGCTAGAAGTCGCCGCGTGTCCCCTCGTTTCTCCGCACTCGCGCGCGCACGGTAATTCGATATTTTCATTAGTTTCGCGTAATCCTAGATTTTCCAAGCCATCTGCCACGCGCTACACCCTTCCGCCGGATTACACTCGCGCGTATAGGAGTTTTGTGCGTGTCACGCTGTGAAGAACTGAGAAGAAAAAAAAAAACAAGTAACGACGGTTGACGGTGGTGCGATGGCCGAGGCTATTTGGGTGTAATCGGGACGAATCGAGTGGAGGGGATGCATCGAAAGACGCGATTCATCTTGCCACGCGGATGAGCGCAGCAAGGGAGAATACATATACTGGCGGGGATTGGCGAGCGGCTCGATAGACCGTGCGGATTAATAATTGAATGCAGCGATGTGTGCGCATTTTCTATGATTTTGGGCTGCAGAAGTATTTTACGGGCCGACATTGCTCTGCTGTTGTGTTATTGAAAAAAATATATTGAAGTTGTGTAACTTTGTAATGGGCAAAAACAAATACTTTACGTTACGTCACTCTATCTTACAAAACACCTCATGTGTAATATTGGGAACATAACATGTTTAGGCCTTACGCAGTTAGTCAATATTTTTCATTATATCTAACGAATTTTCCGTTTTTCTCACTATACTTTTGATTGTTTTCAAGAAAGACATTTATTTTACTTTTATATTCTTAAAAAAATTAAAATATATTATTTTTTATAATATTGACACGAAATAAATGGAATAACAATACTATATTCGTATTAGAAATAGATACATTTCGAGTAAAAGCCAGCATATAGATAGGCGACCCTGAAAATTCGATAGACCTCGACGTTCCTTACTGTCCTGTGCGTTAAGCAAATTGAATTTTTTCGTTCCTCCCGACTGGAGAATTCGATGTGACAACTTCGCTCTCACTTCGTACACTATACGGTTGAGCTTTTCTCGATAACGATTTTAAGTTCTATACTCGCAGCAAAAACCATAGAGTTCTTTCGTGTAAATACGAAATTTTCCTCAACGTCAATAATTATATACAATATTATTGTTTAATAATGTAATAAAAGTAAAATACACGCAACAGGCGTACTACGCAGAAATGTAGGAATATATATTTATCAAACGATAAATTTAATTTTATATGTACATCAATGGGTGAATATCCATATATGCGAAAGCAGAACGACAGTAAATTGACATTTAGCGCAGAGCGCATTTCGAAATATGAAACCAATGGGGTATATAGAATGAACTTGTCGATAATACACGAGTATTACCTCATTTTCCTATATGATGTACAATTTGAAATGCATATGTAATACATATTGAAAGGCAAACAAGCGAAGCTGAACACTGTGTGGAGTAGAAACGTGGATGAAAAAGAATAAAGTAACTATACATGAATAATCAATGTTGGAAATGGTAAAAATGGCCTTTGATAATAAAACCATTTTATTCCTGATATATCTCCTTTTTATCAGAATGAATTTGCCTCTTCACATTGTGACGGAGAAAAAAAAAGTTTGCAAGAAAACATGTTAGAAACATATTGTATTACCTTCATTTTTTCCCGAGACTAAATGAAAGGCAACATAGAGATGTTGTATGGTTATAGTGCCGTGTCTAAACATAAATTTAAGCCAGGTTTGATTAAAATATGTTCCATTAGTGAGTATTGGTCATATACCCTTAAAATGACAAAAAACGTATTTTCGAAGCTGTCAATTTTCTTTACGAAAAAACTTGTAAAATCTTTTTATGGTATTCAAAATGGTCAATAATAAAAGTATTGATAATTTCAACCTCATTTAGCTAATTACACGCTTTATACATCAGTACTCATCAGTACCATTTCCTCATTAATCCCCACACCTACGCGTAGTAAATCCCATCCACCTAAACAAAACCAATCATTAACCTCAGCGACGCTTCATTCGACCTTATTTCACCACCGAATCCTCGAGCAATCCGAACCTCCGCATCCCCTGAACACACATATATACAGCAGCGCACGAAACCGACAGACCAAGCTGTGCACACTGTATTGGTACATCTCCCATCAGGTACATCGCGCGAGCAGCCGCGTCGTCCTAGCCTTCATGCAAACACACGTCTCTCTCTCTCTCTCTCTCTCTCGTTGGCCATTAAACACGTCGTGCCTTATGGCGTCTCGTCCCACTGCCATGCAGCTGGTTTCGCTCGTCCATACCGTATGTGCCATCCCGGAGGATTCGGACGACACCGCGAGCGGCAAATTAACCTCGGCGTACACTTGGTCATATAAGCGCGGCTGAATTTTAATGACGCGCCGTTGAGATAGCGCGCGATGGTCTCTCGTAAAAAGGGCCGTTGTGCAGAGAGTATTAATGTATGCGGTGTTTCGGTTTCGAAGGTTTAAGAGGTTTTGACGGTTTCGAGAATGAATGAGTGCTGTGTACGCTGAGGGAGAAGTGTTTTTCGCAGGGGGTTGATGGCGGCTGTTTTGGTCAAGTGTGCGTTAAATTTTGTTGGCTGGTTGTCGACTTTTTCCTGCGTAAACCTGTATTTTCATCTTTTTAGTGATATTATATTCCCTGCAGAGGATATGCTTACCTAAAGACATAAGTTGTAATATTAAAATTTTTTAAACTTTGATTTTTGAATAACTTTAAAAAATGTTATTTCTGTATATATGAGTAAATCTACAAAACTATCACACTTTTTCTGTCACAAAACTGGCAAAATTTTTTTTAGGAGAACACCTTTCGGATACGTTTTTTCTCAATCATCAGTGACTACTTTTCGTCTATTTCTCTCCCATGTTAAATTTCCATTAGAAAAATGGATTTTTTCCTAAAACTGTATAACAAACCCGTTTTCTCTTATTCGACTGTTTTCTCGTATAACATAAGGTATAAAGACTGAGAAAAAACGTGTCCGAAAGGTGTGCTCCTACAAAAAAATTTTACCATAGTTTTGTGACACAAAAAGTGTGATAATAGTTTTGTAGATTTACTCATACGCTTTTAATACATTATAAAAAGTTATATACTGATTTATGCATTTTCTTTTACTAATTAAAATCTTTCTATTATTTACTTATGTAAAATGCTGACCACTTTTTCATAGAGATATAAGCAGCAAGTGTATAAGTAAAATATCCATTATACTTTTCTCAAGTTGGGACAAGAGAGATTAAATAATAGCACAGCATAATGTCGGCTAATTTACTTGTATGTTTCTTACTCGGAACTTCCTTGCGGAAGTTTCAAAGTTTTTTCTAGCTACTAAACTTCTGGCCATTTTGTATCACATTGTATATAGAAGACTTTATAATTTACTTTTTCCCCGCGAAATATGCGACGGTTTGCCAAACGATGCTCAAAGTTTTCAATTATCATCGCGGAATACTAATGAAAAGTCGAACAAATACACTTAAATTATATAAGTCCATGCAAAATATTTCAAAATACTTATACTTTTTAATAAAATTGTCCGTACACGCAATAGCGAGTTCTCTTTCAAAATATATGATAATATAAATTGTGGCGAACAAAACACCCTAATGACATTTTTTCGTCCCGACGATCAGTAGATTGTTATTAACAAAAAATTTGTAAATTAATAAAAATTTTAGAAATGGATGCTTCAACCCTTTTTTGAAGTAAATTGAGCAAAATAAACACTTTTTGTCTCTTGCTATTTTGAACAGCTGCGTTTACTTTATTTACTTTTGACCCGATCTTTGTTTAATAATATACTTAAATTGAATATTATTTTTTACTTTAACAATTTAGTTTGTTCGCTATAACGATATGACACATATCGATTCCCATTGGTTTCATCCTGTCGTCTTTCCATGGTCGGTCAACTAGTCTTTTTTTTTGTGCATCTTATTGGGGGTGCGCCGCTCGCCTATAAGAATGATATTCGCGCGCTGCTACTTCAAAAACTCCTCGCCCCGCTTTACATTCCCCGTCTCTTACATAATGCAAACAGTTACTTGGTCTGCAATCTCGCGCAAATCCCTACTTCTTTAAAACAATCCTCCCGCGAGCTCTCTCCTTTCTTTCGCAAACTGCCCCGAAAAAGTCCAACTAAAAACTACATAAGCGCGACATCTTGCGCAGGAACGAGCCACTCAGACCCGATTCGCAAGCATTAGCAAATCCGCGCGCGATTTTTCTTCTCTCTCTCACTCCTCGTATAATCTCGCGCGCAGACACTTATAAACGAGAGCGCGCGCACCGGGGAATAATCTCGGCTGGCTGGCTTATTAAAGTTAAACAATGTATATGTATAGCGAGCAAGAGAGAAAGCTCTGATCCCGGCGCGGCGTGTATCGGCACGAAGTGGCCCCCGCGCGCTTGCGAGGGTTGTTGGGAGGTCGTCTTGGGAACGTTGCTGTGTGCACGTGTTGCACCCGGCGGCGATGGTAAGTAGTGGCGTTGTTGAGTTTCTGGAGATTTTCTTTTTTTTTTTAAGGGGAGGAGGAGAACGTAATTGTTGGAAAATGCGGAGTTTTATGGTCATAGATAAATCAAAGTATGAGTGATCTTTGAAAGTATTGTGTTTAAACGTATACTATAGATAATACTTTAATAAGACATTAATATTTATAAGCATAACATGATTTTATACTAGATAATACTTTAATAAGACATTAATATTTATAAGCATAACATGATTTTTTCAATTTAATTCTTTTATTAAATATAACGATGATTATTTAATTTTATTCATCTCTAACCATCGTTTTTTTTTGCTTTCAGGTAAGAACCACGCAGCGGCTCGTAACTTTGCAGGTAGATACTTAACTTAAACTTCCGACTACTTCAAAAAGACACTTTATTGCGACGATATATCATTCCAACTTTTATTCTTCTGCAAACATAAATAGAACCGTTCCATACTCTTTATCGCCCGCCAACAAAATCTGAAATTTAAATTTTTATGCAGAAGTACAATTTCACAGATTGATATATGACAAATTTTTCTCCGTGCGCAAGACACTTCAATCGTCTAACTGCGTGTAATAATAGCGCAAAGCCTACACACGCAACGTCGTACATCTAAAATCACATTGCGAAGTTGTTCGCCTCTCGACGTCTTCTCCAATCTGCACTTAATAATCATAGCCTCTGCCGATCCTCTCTAACCCGCTCCTGCTTGAAAGAACAGTGCGCGTTCAAAAAAAAAAAGTCCGCGAACAATCACGAGACCGCGAGATACCAGATAGCTCCCCTTCTAAGCGCAGCGATTGCTTGCCCTCGTATTATCCGTCCGAGGAAGACGAACGCACGTCCAGTTTTATCTTCTCCCCTCCGGCGGCGGGCTCCGATCGTCCCCCCCGCGTCTAAACGGCCTCGTCTCTCAGGTGCAGCTCTCGGAACCAATGGACTAGTGTAGCAGCAGTACATTAACGTTGACTGCGCGTGGTTTTATATATTTTTAGCCCGCGCGCGCGCGAATTCCTTTATCTAGCGCCTGAGAGTTTTATTCTCTTCAATTAAGCGGTTAATGCGCGGATTAAATGCCCCCCTCCGCCGTTATGCGACATGGCAATGGGCCGTTTTGAGCTTATGGGGCAGTATGGGAGGGACAGGAGAGGTGCGCCAAGTTTTTCCGGCTCGGGGATTATAGCTGGAATAATGTTACTGCCTCTGCGTCTTTTGATGGCCCACTTTTGGACGGGCTTTAATTAAGCGCACGTCTCGTTTCGAGAAGTTTAATGCTTTCTCGAGGACGTCTTCGAGATTGAGTTGTAAAAAGACATGGTGATGTACTCGAGTACAATGTTTAGACACTGCAGCGAAAGTATTATACTTGAGTAAATTTTTATGTGCATATGTATATATATTTAAATACAAAATTAATTTTTTTTTTTTTTTTTTTTTTATCCGTGGAGTTGGAGAATGCATTGACGCACCATAGGGGAGGCATGCGGGCCTCAATACCCCGTGTGTAGGACTCGGTCCTTCCAGACTTTTCGACCTCGAAGCGGACGACGAGCCTGGAAGGAGAATACCTACTAAACTCCCACCTCCTTATATAATTATAACCACGCCGGTAGCCTATTCGGATTTCGTCAGCGTGCGGCGTCCCTATAATTCCTGCGCGGAAGAATTCTTCCTGCGTTTAACTTTTCTACTCTACACCCAGCGTTATAATCCTCCCGCAAGGATTGTAAAATAATAAATTTTTTTTTAATTTTTTAATTTTTTTATTTTTATTTTATTATTCTTCGAAGGAGACAATTATAAGGTATTCAATACATGTTTGCTGATAATCTTTCAAACATTAATTTGTGTGGTATGATATTAAATGTCTTTATAAATGACTAAAACTAATTATGTATATCTTATTATTAATTATTTTTATCAACCTTAAATAACTAATCTTTTGTCCCGCGCCATTAAATATTTCCTTGTCACGCTGAATTCGCGACTCTCATCCCACGGGCTCTCGCCCCGATAAACGAACAAAGGCCTCGAAGCGACGTTACCCGCTGCCTCGACATTATCGCGTCTCTTTCTCTCCCGCGCCCTCTTTCTCTCCTTTCTTTTCCGCGAGCGGCGGAAAAATAGCCGAATTAAGTTAGCTCTTTGCGCGGCGGCCGTGAGAGAGAGGGAGAAGAGATATTTCCGGTATTTTTTCGTCGCTTTGCCGGGGGCGCGTAATTTGCAGTACACCTTCGTAATTCAGGGGTTTGGTTAATTTCGTTTTCTTTTTTTTGCTTTAGCCGGCTCCTCGCTTTTTTCGGGGCTTAATGCGAGCATTGAATTAATTGATGCGCATCCGCGAATGTATATCGTCGTGACTATAAATACCGTCTTTATAGCGTGCTTTTGGGGATGCTGTCGCGAGGATGAAAGGGTGCGCTAATGACGACGAAATTATCTTAGATAAGGTAATCGCGACGTTAGTTGCGTTTAAAAGACACGCTTAATATTCAGCTATTATTCCGCGATGAAAGGTGGCAAGGTAACGGTGACGTTGAGATGCTTTGTTTTGTTACGGCGAAATTTTCTACATACATAATATTAATAGATTGTTTATATATTTTTACAGCGAAACACGCGCGTTTAACTATTTTATCTATATGCATATTATTTTTTATCTCTATTCAGCAATTTAAAATTAAGAATTTAACATTCTGGCGATGCATTATTGCTTTTGATAATGTCATGATAAAGATCGAGAGGTGAAATTATTTATAAAAATACAGTATATTAATACCGAATGCTAAATCACCCGGCACATCAACATCGCGTAATGAGACCGCACATCCCGTCTCACCGGCTCATTAGGAAAATCGTATATATTATATATATTCTCACTCGGAGAGAGTATATTTAAAATTAAAAGCCATCGCTTAAAATTCACTATCTTTCTCTTTCCCTCAGTTGCACTCTCTTCCTCTTGGAGCGAGACACGCGCTCCGAAATAAATCCTCTCCTCGACGCGCGTAGGGAAATTCGAGGCTCATCCGCGAATAACCGCCGACGGATCGGACTAACCGCGCGACCGCAGCTCGTTAAAAAGCCAGAAAGCTCAGGCAAAGAGAGACAGAGAGAGTGAGACGATGGCAATATCATCTTCAAGCGACGTGGCAAAATAAAAGTAAACGTCTCACTCTCTCCCTCTCCCTCTCTCATTGAATCCAAACGCCAATTCCAATTACGATGGATGAAGAGCGAGCGAAGATGAGGGTAAGAGAAAAAAAGGAATATATATATATATCGCACGGGCAATCATTGCATCGTTTCGAGTGTATGTTTAGTCGGTTGACCAGAGCGTTATTTGATATGTTCTTACACACATGCAGGGTTATTGAATTTTTCGTAACAAGAATTTCAGAAGATGAGAATTTATTTATAATGTATAAATAATTGTATGTATTCTACATATGTGTTATCAATGTTTGTAATACGTATAATTTATTATGAATTTATAGTCAAACATATGATACGTTCGTGACGATTAACATTTATCGCTGTATAGAATACGAAATAATTCCGTTGAATAATATTTTGCTTTCTTGTAGAAGTTACTTCGTTATAGTAAACAAAAACTTTTAAGAAAATATATTAGCAACATATTATTTAGCAAATTTGGAATCGGAATACACTATTCGTAGAATATGTACGCAGTCTGTCCATATACGCTGATATCGCATGATCTACTCGACCGTCTTCTTTTCAAATTTTCGAATGATTATAATGGTTCAATAATTGTCTCGGTATCGATCCCCTCTTAATTGGTCAGTATCTCTTCCTCGTCCACGGTTATTATAATTAGTTCTATTATTATCTCCTGAAGCACGATTCATCTGTCCACTGCGATTATTAGGACCACTTTGGTTTGGGAAATTGCCGAAATTAGAATTATTATAGTTATTAGTTGGTCCTCTAGATTGTTGGTTAGTCTGACCTCTATAGTTTGAACCTGCGAAGTTACTTCTATCAAAATTCGAATTTGAAGGTCTGAAATTTGGTGGTGGACCAGAAACATGATTAAAGGGTCCTTGATTTGAAAACGGTGGCATTTGTCGGAAATGCATATTAGGTGACAAATTATTGTGTGGCGGAGGCCTGAAATTAGGATTGAAACCGGCCGGAAGAGGTGGTGGTGGTCCAGTAGGACGAAACGTAGGGGGCATGTCATGATGTGGTGTTGAATGGGGCAAAGAATTGTCTATTCCTGATAGAGGATTCATTTTGCTGGAATGTTGAGACGCATTTACATGAGATGGTCGGCTGGGTACTCTATTTGGATTACTGTTTTGCATATTATGATAATTAGAACTATCATAATGTTCTTGTGAGAAGTTGCTATCACTTTTTGGTAATGAATTTTCGTCATCCCAATGTAATTTTTCGTCAATATTTTCTTCGCTAAAAGTATCTGTGTCGTTAAAAGAATTATCGATCAATCTAAAATCACTATCTCCAAAATTACTTTTTACGTTTTGTTCATCATGTATTCGACTAGATCTTACTGCATTAACCATTCTTGAATTAAGCGAAGGGTATCTTCTATAATCTTCGTCATTCGATTCATTAAAACTATGTTGAGGATTCTGCCTTTCTGGAATATTGCTACCATATGTACGATCGGTATCACTTGATTGGGAATCATCGAATTTCCGCTTTGTTCCATGATTCAAAGGTTTTAATAATTCAGGATTTTGCGCGAATTTAGAACTTGCTAGTGGCGCCGGAAGTTCAATATCTGGGATTTTAGAATAATTAATTTCACCATCATCCTGTAAATAGTCCTCTGAGTCCTTTTGTTCTTCATTTAACCCTACAATATCACGCAAATCCTCGATTTCCCCTGACTGGACTAATTTATTGATAGCTTCAGTACCTTTAGATATAGCTTCAGCTAACTTTGATCCTGCTTCCACTGAAATCACTTTTCCATATAGAATTATGGCATTAGGAGTCACTTCACTTAAAGGTACAACGCCGGGTGTCGTTTCGATTAACTGATTTACAATAGAATCTATGCCTTCAACTTGTTCTAAATCTTCAGCTTCCATTTCATTCCATTGAGCTTGGAAATTACGTGGAATGGGTTTGCTATAGGGAACTTTTTTACTTGCTAATTTCTTATTTTCCTCTGCATTATGATCAAGATCTAAGCCAGGAATTTCACCATTCTTTTCATCAAGCTCATTATCAGCATTAATGCGATCTTCTGGTCCCATTCCGGGAATAGCAGCTGCTTCACCTGCTATTTCATGGTCATCGATACCTCCTGTTCCAGCTGGTAAGGTATTTAGGTTGTATTTATCACGCATAAGATCACCTGGTCTATTTCTTGTCCAAAATTTTGAAGTGTGGTCATTGCTTCCAGAGCATAAAATATGACCAAGTGGGTGCCAAGCTAACGTCCACACTATACTATCATGTGCTTGTTCAATTGCCCCTACTTCTTTGTCGGCTCCAACATGCCAAAAGAGAATAGCGCCATCACTCCCACCACTACAAAATAAACCTTCGTGACTTGGATGCCATGCTACACTAGAAGCCTCTTTCTTGTGACCACGGAATGTTTGCACTTCTTGATTAAGATTACGGAGATCAAAAAGTTTAAGTAAATGATCACGAGAAGCTGTTACGAACCAATTACCATTTTCATTCCATTTTAAATCCATTACCGTAGATTTATGAGCATGGAGAGTCGCTAACGATTGCCCGCTTTTAGGATCCCAGAGTTTTACTGGCTGCTGGTTATCTTTGCTTCCTGAAATAATTAAACCTTTTTGTGGATGCCAGTTTACACACTTTACATCAGCTCCATGGCCTCTAAGAATACGCTCTTCATGACAGCGGAGAAAATCCCAAATTCTTACAGTACCATCATCACTACATGTTGCCAATTTATGATCAGTCGGACTGAAACTTAATCCCCTAATTGCTTCTTTGTGGGCCTGAAACATCTTGACATTGTTCATATTACTCTGCCAGTATTTGACATAACCTGCGTGATCTCCTGTGACCATCCAGCTTTCGTTATGCGACCACACCATTGTTCTGGCTGGACTATCATGAGCTTGCAAAATAGTCTCAAAATTAAATGTAAGACCATTCCATAAGGTAAATTCTCCACTGGAAGCTCCTGTAACAAGTCGTCTACCCTCTGGTGTCCAAGCCATACAAAAAATAGGGCATCTCATTTTGTTTGTTGCAGTTTTAACGAACCTTGTTGTTACTGCATTTATTGGATTATCAATGTAACTAGGAGGTGGCAAAAGATCTGGATAGTATGTAACATCTGGTTGCAAAGCTCGTCTGTCACCATAATCACGTTGCCAAATACGGTTCTCTAAAGCTTTTATAATGGATGAATTGTAATCCACAGTTTTTCGCATGACTGATTTTCGAAGTCTTTTGCCATCAAATTCATCTTGCAAAGCTTCTTGTGTATTGGGGTTAAGCTTCGGAGTATGATAAGATCTAAAAGGTTTAACAAATCCTCTGTTAACCTCTCTATGAGCAGGATACCGATATTGATAATTAGCAGCTGTATTTATCGTTGTTATTGCTGGAGGCGGTGCTGATAAGTTAGGCCCTGTTGGCGGTGGCACCGACATATTTGGAAGAGTTATAGGCGGAGGCGGATTTGCAAATTGAGTATTAGATGACATTGTCATCGTTGGTACCAATCCAAAAATATGTTATCCTTAATTAGTCCACTAAACACTGTCCTGTGATTTCAGCAACTGGAAAGGTAATTGTTTTATAAAATATATAGTAAATGTATAGTAAACTTTTATATTTATAAATGTATAGTAAACATTTAAATGTATAGTAAACATTTATATTTATAAATGTATAGTAAACTTTTATATTTATAAATGTATAGTAACCATTTATATTTATAAATATATAGCAAACATTTATATTTATAAATATATAGTAAACATTTATATTTATAAATATACAGTAAACATTTATATTTTTAAATATATAGTAAACATTTATATTTTTAAATATATAGTAAACATTTATATTTATAAATATATAGTAACCATTTATATTTATAAATATAGAGTAAACATTTATATTTATAAATATATAGTAAACATTTATGTTTATAAATATATAGTAAACAATTATACTTATAAATATATAGCAACCATTTATATTTATAAATATATAGTAAACATTAGAAAAATTGAAATTTATTTTACTCACCGTCCGAGAACTCTTCTACAGAACAATGTTACTGCTCGTAAATGAGACGAAAGAAAAGTTTGAAGACAAATACAACAGCAACAACTGGGACCGAAAAACAGAGAGAATGCACTCGTCACTGCATGTATACTGAGACTGATTTTGCGGGAGGGCTCGGTAGGAAATATATAGTCGGCGGCGGAGATGCGTAACCGCTTTTAAAGGTTTTACCTGTGAGGAAAGCTACCTACTTATTGGCTATCGAGAATCTTGAGCCAACCCGCACTCGAATTCGAATACTTTCATTAATGAATCATTAGTGAATATACAAAAACCGATTAGCTTATCTAATAAACGATCAATAACGAAAATTCTGATTTTAATGCTAAACCTATGATAAATAATCTATTTCGATTTTGATATAATGGATTTTCTAAAATAACCGATTGTTCATAACGAAATTTTAGGAAAACATGAAAGTAGGCGGAGTTAATTACAAATTAATTGAAATATTAATTAAAAGTGTAATAATATTTATTTGAGAAATTACAAATAGGATGAGGATATGCTGTGGGTTTTTTTAAATAATTTGAGTCGTACACAAGTTTACTATTAAATTTCAGTATATTGTAACAAATTACACACTTGACTTTAAATAACTTTCTTAAATTGCAATAGTATTAACAATTGTGTTACAAAAAATGGTTTGATTTTATTAATATGTAAAGTCGCCTTCACGAGGAAACTAACCTGTTGAGTAACACTGTTGCAATAATGTCCACAGTTCAATAATATTTATTTAATGCTGCTTGAGAGTTGCTGAACCGAAAGAGTGTCACGGGAATTGCCAGTGCTCACTCACACATGCTTCTATGATAAGTATATGGCCACGCTTGCTTGGGAGGTTACCTTATTTTGTCCCAGCGATAATATTAATCATGGCGGTTGCTGTGCAAGCCGATGGCGATGTCTAAGCGACAGTGAGGAAGCCAGATGAGATGAGATAAGTAGAGTTGAGATGAGCCAGCGAATTGTTGCTGGGAAGAGTCCTGTGTTGCAGTAGCAGCTGCGTAGAGATGCTACTTCGTGCCGAACTATACCTATGCAGAGCGAGCGCGAGACTCGAGAGCGAACTACCTTCTGTGAAAGAGAGAAACGTAGGCACTAGGCAGAGCGTCGGTCTGCACAACGCCTCCGCTCTCCCCGATAGAAGCGGCGCAGTGCTGCCGCGCCGCGGCGGCGCAATGAGTATAGCCGGATCGCGCGCACGGCGCACCCGCGGGGAATTCAAATTCCTTACTTCCCGAACAATATTAGTTTTGACTTAAAATTAGTTAAAGAAAAGATTGTTAATCAAAAATTATGTATAGTTATATTATAAAAATTGTAAATACTTCTATTATAACATATCCATTATTTAAAATAGTTTTTATAATTAAAACGTTTTACTGTGAACCGACTTAATTTCAATAGTGAATATTCTTCGAACTTGTATTTTTCAAAATTATATCAATTAAAAAATTTATTTAAAAAATATCGAAATAGTACATTTCAACAGTTGCAGTTTTAAATCTAAAAAATACACCAAGGATTTGTTTTCATAGTATTTTCTCATTTATTTATACACAATACAAAAATAAAGTCTATTACAAAATTAAATAATAAAATACAAAAAATAATAAACAATGGCACATACATTAGTTTTCACGATGGACATTATTTCATTCTATTCTAATTTTTTTAGAGGGCGTTTCATAACTTGTACGGTCGTCTGTATCATTAGACGATTCACTAAATGTGAAATCAAGTTCATTTGATTCCAATTCCTCTGGAGTCTCTAATTCATTTTCATCCCCGGATTAAGTACTTAGACTTTAAGTACTTAAGGATTAAGTACTTAGACTTTAAATACTTAAGGATTAAGTATACTTAGACTTTAAGTACGATTTAATTGAAGGATATAGAAAGTTGAGACATTTAAGCAATAACAATTAAGATGTTATGCAAATCACTTTAAATAAATATCGTTTTGGAAATATTAACCTTAACTGCCTTTATTTTATCTAGCAAAAAAACAATAAGCAAGCTAAAACAATAAGCCTTTACTTTAAGTAAGTATGAAACAATATTAAATAATTCTATCTTTTATTTGAATAGCGCGATCTCAAGCAGTGCCCGTGAGAGCGAGAGAGAGAAAGTTGCGCGAGAGAGACAGAGCGCCGCTCGTCTCTCTCCGACGCCGCTCGCCTCTCTCCGGCGGCGTCGGCGGCGGCACGTTGGCGCGCGTCCCCGCTGAGCGCGCGCAATATTTTTTTCTCTCTAGTCGATGATTTCAGAAAATCTATCAATTATTTTTTGTGCAAAT